>PYXC01002468.1:0-190000 GCA_015244755.2 Tenualosa ilisha | reverse complement strand
GGGCGTCAACAGTGAGTCCTTCGCTCTCCCACACACACACACGGTGGACGCACCACAGGCTGTTGTCCCCAGCCAAAGTTCTGTCAAATTTATGGGGACTATTTATGGCTCTTTTTCTGGCAGTGGTCTCCCCTTATGTGTATGCGCACACACACACACACACACACACAGACACACACAAATCTTTGTAAACAGTTTGATGCATGTGCTCGTATTTCTGTGTCTGCTCTACCACACCTCTTCCACCACCTCCTTTTAATCCATCTTTTCTTTTCTTTCGTCTGTCTTTTTTCATCCACTCTATCCATCTCTCTCTTTCTACTTCTGCTTCATTTTCCTCTATCTCTCTCTCTCCCTCTTCCATCCTCCCTTTCTCTTGCTCTCCCTCTCTCTGTTTCTCTCTTACCCTCCCTCTTACCCTCTCCTTCTCTCTCTTTCTTTCCCTCTCTCTCCTTCTTTCTCTCCCCCTCCCTCCCTCTCTCTCTCTATCTTTTTTTCCTTCTCTCTTTCTCATCCTCCCTCCCTCCCTGTGTCTTTCTCTCCTTCTCTCTCTCCCTCCCTCTCTCTCTGCTGTAGTTGTAGAGATGCTCCAGTCTCTGCACTCGCTCCAGCAGGAGAACCAGCGGCTGCAAGACCAGATCCTGAGCCTGACAGCTAAGAAGGAGCGCCTGCAGCTGCTCAACGTGGAGCTGGCCGTGCCCTTCGTGCCGCCGGTCGCCCCGCAACCGCCGCCGCCACCACCGCCCTCCTCGGCCCACCACCTGGCCCAGAGCCACTTGCCCGCGCTGCAGGCCGCTACCGCCAACGCTGCCAGCCTCGTCGCCGCCCAAGTCAACAGCAACGCAAACTCCCACGCCGCTGGCGCGCCTTCCTCGTCGGCGACTGGGGCCGTCCCCGCAGGCTTCCTCTCCTGCGCTCACGGTCAGCACCCCAAACCACACCAGCACCCTCCCGGAGCAGCGCGCTCCGCACACCACAAGTACGCCCCACCCCAGCGGCGAGGGCCGTCTCGTTTTGTGTGTGTGTGTGTGTGTGCGTGTATGCGTGTACATGTTTTAGCAGGAGGTTTTTCCATTGTGGTTCTGATGTTATTGATGTTGTTGTTGTTGTTGTTGTTGTTGATGTAGGTGTCGTTCTTGATGTTGTTGTTGTGGATGTTGCTATGAGCAAACAAGCAAGGGAGAAATGAAGGTCACAGAACAGGACAGATCATCAGCATAAACGTATTGATTTCTGTCATTCAGCAGTCAGAACTTCTGTGAAAGAAAAAGGTCAAGGAAGTTTTGCCGGCTGACTTCACCTCCTGAACTTGCGGTCATCACGGCTTATTTCTTCACTTGCGCACTTCCTTTTTCTCAGAGACGCTGAGAGGCAAGAGTAAAACTAGCTGGTTCTGAAAGTGTGTGTTGGCACGTCAGCCTGTGACATGAAGGAGAAAGAAGCACATCTGAAAGCCGTGTGTCAGCGCATGTCAACCCTAAACTTGAAAACAGAGTAAAGCTCAAATAAACAGGCACAGAACAATGATAGTACAGTATAAATAGTCCCACCAGAGCAATGATATTACAGTATAAATAGTCCCACCAGAGCAATGATTTCCTCCATAACTTCCTGTATAAGGCTGTTTTTTTTTGAGGGGGGGATTCTGGTCTTGAGGTCGGTAGAGTCTCCGGCAAGGACAGACAAAGCTGGGGGTTAAAACGCCTGATTTTGTCTACATGAAATCAAACCCATATATGACTCTCTCTCATCTGGAGGGAGTTTTAGTGATTGATTGAATTATCAGTGCATTTGATCAGTGAATAATCAGCGAATTATTCTTTTCCGAGGAAGGAGAGATAGCAAGGTGTGTGTTTGGGAAAGAGGGACATAATTGGTTTCGCTGTTTCATCGTTGTTGTCTTAATGTTTACTAAGCAGTGCATTAAAGGATGAGGAGGGCTGGAGGTGTTCAATAAAAGAAGCCATTTTGGACAGTGAGGAAGCGGTGTTGAGATGACCCAGAGAAGATGGCCGCGTGCATTTTTTGTGACCAGTTTCCGAGGCAGACAAACCTCAGCGGGCTGTTTGCACACCCCTGTACGATATGTGTTGAAAAGCCTCTCCCTTGTATGCTGTTTTGATCACTTACACACCCACACACCCACTCACACACGCACACAGACACACACACACACACACTCAAGCTGTCTGCTGGAATGTTGCCATCTTAGAAAGTGCTCAGTTGCTATTGACTTTCAACTCAAGCAGTTGACAAAAAAAAAAACGTTGAGATTTTGAACTTGCCACCAGGAACTTCACTTTACTACTGGTATTAGATTTTGTGTAAGTCAGACTGAGGACCCAATTTTTAATGACGAAGTATGAAGTCTGACTAAAGCTGATAGGCTAGCGATAAGGAAAGAATAACAAAATTTGTTTGCTAGATTTGTTTGTAACACCTGAGTGAGACTGTAAGCACAAACATCATGAGTACTGTGCATCTGTGCTCCCAAATATGCAAGGCAAGACTATACAAGGCAAGGTTATTTGTATAGCAAGTTTATTTGTATCGCATTTCATACACAGAGACAGTTTAGTTCAGAGTTCAGTTCAGAGAAGTCAAGAACCTTGAACTTTGCCCTTTGACCTTTCAATTAGGGCTCCCAGTTGTTCACATTTATGATGTCTGTGTGATGCATCAGTTCTGTTATAGATCCATAGGCTTGTGATGATGCTGTGGCTGACTGGTTTCTCGTACTACACACAGTAACAGTAGAGTAAAGCCTGTGTCTGTATGTGTATGTGTTTGTTTGCACATGTTTCTGTGTTGCATGAGAGAAATGAAAGAAACTGTGTGTGTGTGACAGAGAGATACTGTTTTGTACAGTGTGTGACTGTGTGTGTGTGTGTGTGTGTGTGTGTGTGTGTGTTTGTGTTTGTGTGTGTGTGAGAGAGAGAGGAGGGGGTCAGAGAGTTGAGAGTGGGCATGAATGCATGAGTGTGTGCTTTTGAGTTCATGAAAGAATTCTGTGTGCGGCTGTGCACGTGAGTGCATTTTATCTGTTTGCGTGTGTCTCACTGTGTATGTGTGTGTGTCTGTGTGTGTATGTGTGTGTCTGTGTGTGTATGTGTGTGTGTCTGTGTGTGTATGTGTGTGTGCCCCCACCCCCCTCCACTCTAAGTCTGTGTGTGTACCTCCCTCCCCTCAGACCCCCTGAGCTCCAGTAAGAGTCCCCTCACCAAGAGTAGTTTCCTCAGCGACAACTCCTTCATAGCCTCCTCTGAGGTGAGCAACACATCCCTCCACCCAATCACTCCTCCATCTGTCCATCCACACCTCCCCTCCTCCCTCTCTTGATCTGTGCAAGTTATTCCTCAGAATTGCAATCCTTTCCTTCCTGTGTACCTCTCTTCCTACTCTCCTACTGTGCTCTCCCTTTTCTCCTGATCTAACCTTGTAAAATACATGGAAAATCAAATATGTCTCTTTTTTTAACCAGACATGCATGCAGTGTTTGATTGTAATAAATGCAGAACGCTGTTCTTGTCAAGTGCAGTGTGCTATTATTCAGTCTTCAGTCTTCTTTGAGGACTATGATCAAAGCCCTGAGGCCTGTCACACTGTAGGCAGTAGGCAGTAAGGGTAACGGAAGAAAGCGTCTGGCAGTATGCATAATAGATTGTATTTTTTTTTTTTTTTTACTTTAATGAGCAACACTGCCCCCTAGCTCCAGAGCAGTCTCTAAACCCTCTCTCAGTCTCTGAAGAATATACTGTATGTCTAGACTGTTTTGTACTGAATATTTATGCATATCCCAACATAAAATAGCGTTGTTATAAGAAAAATAAAATAAAAAAATATAGTATGTAAATAAAAGATGGAGGCTGATAAGAACTGTCAATCACTGCTGCAATTTATGATAACAGTGCCATGTTCTTAGCCAATTGGGAACATGTTGGATCCTGTTCTTGTAAAGTTTATTTTAACTTGACTCATCTGGGTGTGTTTCTCCTGTGCTTTCTCTCTCTCTCTTTTATTTTCTCAGGACCTTCACTCAGGCAGTCCCTCTCGCAGTAGCTCCTCCTTCTCCTTCCAGAGCACCCCTCCTCCTCAGCAGAGCCCCGCCTCCTTCAGCCAGCCCATGCTCAACGGGCTGGGCCGGGCAGCCCTGAGCGACGGCCTGGCCATGGGGATCGGCATGGGCAGTTCCGTTGGTGGCGTGGGCGGTGTGATGGACGGCCTGGCTGGAGGCCCCCAGCTGGCGGCGGGGATGAACGGGGTGCTGGGCGGCCTCAACGGCGTGATTGGGGCCGCAGCGCAAGCCCAGGCTCAGATGCAGGTTCAGAGCGCCCCCCAGAGCCAGCTGCCGGCACTGCAGCCCCAGCCTCCAGCCCTCACCCCACAGGTGCTGACTCAGGGCCTGCAGCTGCCCAAGAGCCTGAGCCCGTGAGTAACAACCTGCACTCCTATGGGCCAGTGACACCCAGCACTGCTATGGGCCACAGTATAGATCAGTGCTGTGTCGGCATAGAATAATGTAGCACAGTTTACATAGGATTAGTACTAGTAGTAATAGTACGATGCTACTAGTAGCAGTTATAGTAGTAGCATTTCCACAACAGCAACAAGATGTTGTATTGTGAGATAATACCTCCATAAAATGTTTATTTCTGGTGTTGTTTTGCTTATTTTATCACAGTATTGTGAGAATCATTGTCATGTCATATTTTGCTGACGGTAGCTTAGTAGCCACAAAGTTGTATGTAAAGTAATGTTATGGTTTTGGTGTGGCTGCAGGTCCTCCCTTCTCTCTGAGCACCAGAAACAGCTTTTGCTTCAGAAGCAGCAGCAGCAGCTCCAAGAGTTTCTTGTCTTAAAACATTTCACTCCGGTAAGTGACTCGCTCTGTCTCTCTCTCTCTCTCTCTCTCTCTCTCTTTCTTTCTCTCTGTTCCTCTTTGTCTTCTTCCTCTTGTATACTTCTTGCCCCTCCTTCTCAGTACCCATGAAACTAGTTTTGTTAGATGGTAAGATATAAAGATGCAAAATTTATCTTACATTCAATCTGTGTGTGTGTTTGTGTGTGTGCATATGCTCTGTGTGTGTGTGTGCATATGCTCTGTGTGTGTGTGTGTGTGTGTGTGTGTGTGTGTGTGTGTGTGTGTCGGTTTCTGTCCCCAGGAGCAGCAGATGGTGGTTTACCAGATGCTCCAGCAGCAGCAGCAGCGGCAGCGCGACCTCCAGCGTCTCTCCCTGGGGGGCGGCCTTCCCCCCTCAGCCACCGCCCCGCCACCGCACCCCTCATGAACGCATCCCCCAACCTGCTGCCCCAGACCGGCGCCTCCCCCCTTCAGGCCGGCCAGGGGAACAACGCTGCACTCTTTGGCCTCCAGGAGAACTCCCTCCACAAGCCAAGCGTACGTAGCCAACCCCGCCTCAACACCACCTTGCTATCTTCCTCTCCATGCATGCATAGACATGCATGACTTGCTGTTAGCATGTGTGTGGTGCTAGCAAATGCCAAAGGTCATGAATTCACTCTCCCCCCAGGTCTTTACTGTAAAAATAGCTGTTGGCCACAAATACACAGAGACTCAGCTGCAAGAAAATGATCAGGAATAGTTGGGATCATAAAAACACAGATCAGACTATCAGACTAAATTAAGAAGATGTAACCGAGACAGCGGAAATGGCCGGGTCTTGTTTTTCAACTTCCAGAGGGCTTAGCTAATGGACTATTTTATGACATGTTTGCAGTGATAACTGAAAGTTTGGTCTTATGTTGCCCCTACTGGTTCATGATTTGTTTGGATTAAGTCCTGTTGCCAGTATGCTCAATCTGCTGCATCCCTGAGTATCACAATCTGGGAGATTTTTTTGACCGAGGGGCCAGGGGAAACATTTATTTGATTGAGGCTTGGGCTCTGTAAATTACGGGACTAATGACAAAGCAGGCAGGAGATGGGTCAGAAATATTGGAGAAACCCAAGTGTCAATTATGATCTGCTGCTTTGCACATCATTAGGAATGGCATGGCTATGTTACTGTAGTGGCCAAAACATAATAGGGGAACATCCCAGAGAAACACCCGACTCTTACTATGAAGTCTTACTATTATGTCTTTTGTTCAGGGCTTAGGGCTTTAGGCTTGAGGCGGAGGGGTACAGGGTGAGATTCAGCCATTCATAGGATATACAGAGTATAGAATGTAGATACAGATATGAATAAATGCTTGTTACTGTTTAGATCAGGGGAGTCAAACTCATTTTTATCACAGGCCACACATGCATTGTGTCTACATGTGTGACCACAGACTGTCGGGTGAAAATAGAACACATTTCTTTGTTGTTTTTGACCGTCACCAGCACAGTCCTAATGCACCTGTGTTCCGTGTTCTGACTTCCTCACCACTTAATTTTGTCTTCCTTTCCTGTCTGTAAGCAGTTCCATGAAGCTCTTTGTAGTTGAATTCAGTAGTGACATGCCGTGCATATGGAGATGCCAGTATTGCATTGTGGAAACGCAATAATTATTCCGCACATTGTTAAAACTATTTGCAATCAGGCTACATAGCTACAACTCTATTCAAGATTTTTCAGTTGGGCTGCATGAAATGATGTGAAAAGCCGGGTCTGGCCCCCCAGCCATATGTTCTGGTTTAGATCATGTTCGAATTGTGTTCGTGTTGCATCTGACAAAATGTTTTGTTTTTTTTTTTTCAGTCAGTTGGAGACAAGGGAGGGGACAAGAATGGATGACGTCATTCGCTGACCTGAGCTAACGATGTTCCTTCCGTGGGATAGGAAAACGATCCCACTTCAGTCTTGCCTCAATTCTTTCCACCCAGAATCTGCAGCTCCTTCGTTTTCCTCTCCTCTCTCCCTCTTCTCTATTCAACCCATTCTTCTCCCGTCCTCTTCCTCTTCCTCCTCCTCCACCACCACTTCCTCAGTGAATGTATTATGGCACTGGCTTTGGGAGTCAGATCTGAAAAAAGACAGTGGTAGTTTGTTTTATCGTTTTCTACATTATCTGCATTTTTTTATAGGCAAAAACACATAGGCAGCTTTTTTTCAGGAGAACAGAGAACAGTGATGGTCTGATCTATATCTCAGTTTGCACTAATTTGTTTTATTTGTCAGTTTTTGTCCATACCTATTATTATTATTATTATTATTATTATTATTGATGTGACTCTTGTTGTTGTTATTATAGCTATTATAATTCTATATATTTTTTATTTGAACTAGAGACTCTGGTCATTGATACTGGCGGTGTTCCAGCTCAGCTTGTTGTGGACTGACATTTTCCGAAACCCCAGAGCACTGGCCATGTCTTCCAGCCTCACCAAAGCCCTCAGTGAGAGAAGCCAAGGCTCCATAGTGCTTAGCTCTTTATGTTAGCTAAGGCTCCATAGCGCTTGGCTCTTCCTGTTAGCCGTGGCTCTATAGCGCTTGGCTCTTCATGTTAGCCGTGGTTGTTTTGTCAAAGTAGGAATGCTGTGTTTGATAATGATGCGGGCAATGACAATGATGACGATGATGGTGATGATGATGCGTGCGTCACTTCCTTCTTCAGTCCTATCCCAGGCTGTCTTCCTCCCCCAAGCAACCTCATGTCTTCTGCTCCTTGTGTCCTCCTGAGGTTCACACTGGCTGTTTTCTTCTTTGTCCCTAGTGCTGGTCAGAATGTTTGAAACTGGTGAGAGAGCATCTGAAAATTTTCTTCCTACAATGTTTCTTGATTTTGTGACAAAGGCCACATTTATGTTTCTTTGACACAAATGAATTCATCACAAGAACACACGACATTGCGTTAGATACATTTAAAAAAAAAAAAAGTACTGTCCTTTACCTAAAAAACTCATTAGTACGTACATGTTAGTGTGGGCCTTCCACACACCAAAAACAAATGTTAACAAAAAGACGCCCCCCCCCAGCAGAAATTCTGTTTGTAATGTGGTTGTTCAGAATGTTGAATTGCTGCTAAAGTGCTCAGCAGCCAATGGAATTACACCCCTTTCATGGTCCTGAAGCAGCTTGCTGATTGGTGAGCTTTGTGTATGGTTTGGTTCAAGCCACTGTTGTTTACCATTTGTGGAAGTTTTTGTTTTTTATTTTTTACCCACAGATACTGAACAGCAAACGTGATTAACAATTTGTTGAATTTGTCTAAATGTGTAAGACAAAAAAATGTAAACATACAAAAAAGTTTAAAACTGGGGACTGCACCTTAAGTAGTTATTTTATAAACCTCCCACCCCCACCCCCTGATTAAAATGAACCAAACAGTTCTGACTTTAAAACCTGTGTAAATATAGATGAATTAATAACCCCCGAGCAACGTCTCACTAAAGATGGCCCTATGTACAGCAGTGTACCGTATATTGTGCTAATATTCAGCTTTTAGCCAAGAAGAAGTACCATATCCAATAAGGCATGGTACTGATTAGGAACCGGTAGGGATTAGGTAGTGATATATAATCGATGTTTTGCACACTGTTATGAGGTGTTAAATGTTTTTTTTTTTTTGTATTGGTATATTGATTATTCTGTGGTCATTTCATTAGGATGTTTTATATTAACTGAAAGACTATAGTTGTCTTTGAGCAGCTTAGTTGATGCCTTAATGTTTGTGATAAATTCACAGAGAAGTCCAAAGTGATTTGTTTTTTTTTGTTTGTTTGTTTGTTTTTGTTTGTTTTTACTCTTTCTTGTATTGGTACAGTGACAGCAATGTGTGGCTCTTAGACGCTGTAGAATGAAGAGATTTGAGCCTGTCCCACTTGTTTGACAAATACATATTGTAGAGCCAATTATTGATAATAATAATAATAATAATAATAACAAAAGAAAAACAATATTCTTATAGTTGCACTTGCTGAGGACAATTTAATCCAGTGTCTTGCAAGTGCAGGTTTTGACAGACCACATCCCATTGTTTGTTAAATGTATATGTGCAGCAAGCTTTTTATTTGAATGTTATGCAGTTTGATTTGATTTGACTTTTCATGATCATTCTGAACACATTTCTGAAATACCAGTGTCTTCCCTAAGCCTTAACCATCCAAGACCATCCGAGCATCTGAATGGACATCATGATGACTAATTCATGGCAGTTAGGTGTGCATGTTCAGAGTTTAGGGTTTGGCAGGACATTGGAATTCAGCCAATATAGCCTGTAATTGGCATGAAAGCATTACCAGTCTAACAGATATGCCTGTCACACACAAACACACATTTGTATGTGTGTATATGCGTGACAGACACAAGAAGGCACAGTCACATATATAGATTAGGGTAAACTAGTGCTGTCTCACTCCCATTCTCTAGTGGTGTCTCACTCCCATTCTCTAGTGGTGTTTCACTCCCATTCACGCTTAGTGCTCATCAGACCAGACCAGACTCTTCTAACTGGCCCTTATGGGGAAATTATTTCTTAAAATTGATAAGTGGTATTAGCCTGATGCATCAGCCACTTTCACATCGTTTCACTTTGTGCAAAGCGTCTCAAAGCTATCAATTGGCGTGTATTCGCTCAACGGTGGGCAAATACTTTCTGCTTCAACCAGTCGCTACTATTTGGTCGTGATGTATTTTACGCGCTGGAACGCACCGTGTAAATTCAACTCAGAGACGGTACGAACCAAAGCTTACACCTGGCTGCCTGACGCAGTGGTGGTGCCAAAAGAAATTTAGCGGAAGCACTGGAGTAGAATAGCCTCTCGTTCCATTGTAAGATCCAGCAGCATTGCCATAAATCACATCACTAGTAGCTTATGTGTCTAACTGCTTCACTAATCAACCCACCTGATTTCCTAGATAATTATTGATAATAGATAATTAAGATAATTATTGTTTTAGAACCATTTCAGCACTGGTGTCAAAATTCATCCAAGTAAGATGGTGTATGTGCAATTATGTTCCCACCAGTATAGTGTCAAGTGGTGGTCCACAGTGCTATACCCCTTTCTAATGTGTGATCTCTTCATCTACAGTTGGTCTTTCTTTGTTAGGCCATAGTTTCTGAAGCAGATATGTTTTTTTTTTTTTTCTTGTCTACCTGTTGCCCATAGCTGCACTAAAAGGGCGTTTATTTTATTTTAATTTTATTTTATTTTATTTGCCCTGAAAGAGAACTGATTGTCAATGTGAGCGTTGGTTGGTTGTTCATGGCGCCCTCCTGTGTTGTGTAAGGAGTGTGATGATGCATACTCACGACCCTCATACTTAACCCCACCCCAGACCCTTGTGTTGAGCGCTCACTCTCTGTTGCCTTACAACCTAGCCTAGACAGAGTACTACATTTATGTGCATTCATGCAGGCTAGTGTGCAGTCCCTGACGAATGCAGAAATTCAACATATTACCTGTTAGCTTGCTTGTGTTTTGTTATTTCCAACTTCTCACTAAGCTCACTGGATGACAGTTGGAAACTAAATGGTTTTTATTTGGAGATGGGTAAATGTCAGTATACTAAGTCCTATGTACTTTACCATAGTTAACTGTTTTTTTTTGGTAAGTGATGATATTCAGTTCTGACAATGTAACATAAAGCATGCTGGGAAATTGGTTCGTGGCATATTAAATGTTTTGACAAGTACTCAAGGGTAAAGAGAATGAAGTGATATCAAGAGGAAATGATGCAAAAGCATCCCTCTTATGTTGCACTGGGGCTTACTGGCCCAAAGGAAAAAAATGTTATTTGTTTGTTTATTTTTCTTTTTTTCAGTTTTTTTTTTGTTTTAAGAGTACAGATTGTAAACTGAAATACACTTTGTAAGCTTTTAGGTTTTTGTTAACTAAGATAATAATGTATGCTGTTTTATGTACCCCTTTGTATTACACATATTTAAATAGCTGTCTAAATTAAGTTTGAAAGAAATGAAACCATGTTGGGTCATGATTAGCATTAAATGCCGATAACCTCTGATTGAAACATCATGATTAGACTATGCATATGATAGCCTATACATGCATTGATTTCATTCACAGAAGACTGAAAAGGTTCAAAGGAGTTAAAAAAGGCACTTCATCAAAAGATTTAGGATCTGTAATGTCACTTTTCTTTCTTTACGAAAATTATTCAAGATGAATTTGCCAATATTTAGATTTTAAGAATTCCTGTAAAGTATTTTGATATTTTTTATGTACTATGAAAACCATTTAGATGACTGAAATTTTACCGTCAATAAATGTATTTTACTGACATGGCTGGTGTGATTAGTTGAGTGGGATGTTCACTGACACTGATTCTCTAGAATTTATTTATTTATTTGACCAACTGTTGTGTTTCTAAGTTCTTTTTAGACCAGTTATTCACTATTAGTAGCCTAGGCCACAAAATATAAGACCAAATCTCTGGACCTACCCATGGCCCTGCCTCTGGTCTGCTCCATAGTTAAAGGAGGTCTGCTCTGGCCTTCTTGATTGGCCCTGTAATATTTTTTGTCCCGGATGTTAATGCAGTCTGTTTCCGGGACGACAGTATGGAGTCGTCGTAGACTGATAAACACAACTGTTGTTGCTTTAGTGTACGCTTGTATCGAATTATATTTAATCAACATCGTTTTTAATCTCTGTAAAAGTTAACATCTGTCGGCAGAATGGGAGGCGGGGATCTTGTAAGTAACGTCAAAGTGTAATTTTCTGTGTTGCACGACATGTACCTACGCGTATGCCCAAATGTTAGCTAGCAGCTAATGTAGTCAATGGTTAAACTTCAAAACTATATGAATTTCAGTTTTGATACTTAACTATACATGAGCAAAGTTAGCCAGTGCTTTTTTTAAGTGATTTATGACATTTGAACAATAAACCAATGTAGGCATACGCCACAAAAAACATTGTTTAGGCTGTCTACAATGAAAGTGATAACGTTAACCGTGACGACTAGTTTCTAAATAACAGTTTAAACTTTCAGAGCTCTTTAGAACACGACTGTAATCTCCAGGGAAAAAGCTAGATGTATCTACAATAGCGGTTTGATTTGAAATCGTGTCTAGGTTTTTGTTTTAAATTTAAAGTGAAATGATGCAGAATTTTGATGATGCAAAACAAATGTCTTTCTCAGAACTTGAAGAAGAGTTGGCATCCGCAAACATTAAAGAACATCGAGCGTGTTTGGAAAGCTGAACAGAAGCATGAGGCAGAACGAAAGAAGATAGAAGAACTTCAGAAGGAGCTGAAAGATGAAAGAGCGCGTGAAGAGCTGACAAGATTCGCAGAGGAAACGGGTGCAGTGAAGTAAGCTGCCTGTCTGTACGTTTGTGTTCGTTGGTAAATGTAGCCTACGTGTTTTTACTTGGATTAAATGTATCAATCCTACACAATCTTACTTATTTTTATTCTAGGAAAAAAGATGACCGTCTGGACTGGATGTACCAGGGGCCAGGGGGTCAGATCTCACGGGATGAGTACCTGCTTGGTCGCCCCATTGACAAGCAGATTCTTCAGCAATATGAGGAGCCCGAGAGTGGCCCCTCGGCTGAGACTGGGCTGCTGCCAGGCTCCATCTTCAACCCCAGTGCCACCACATCCAGCCTGGATATGGCTGCCAAGATTAGGGAGGACCCACTGTTTGAAATCCGGTCAGTAGAATTCTTGACCCCAGAGTAGGTTAAGGTGTTTTGGCAAA
Source organism: Tenualosa ilisha (assembly GCA_015244755.2). Taxonomy (NCBI): domain Eukaryota; kingdom Metazoa; phylum Chordata; class Actinopteri; order Clupeiformes; family Clupeidae; genus Tenualosa; species Tenualosa ilisha. The sequence goes on along the minus strand of PYXC01002468.1, from coordinate 177,384 downwards.
GTGTTTTGTCTTGCTCTGTACATTGTTTTAAATATTTGAGGTGAGGAGTTGTTGCCATCAGAACAATATCCTCTGACAGTGTTGTATTGTAGATTCCTGCATCAGAAATGTATAGTAACTAAGTAAAAATACTTCACTACAGTACTTAAGTATGTTTTGGGAGTGTCTATACTTTACTTGAGTTGTAATAATCTGTCAACTTTTACTTCACTACATTTCCTGATTTAATTGCATACATTGACTCCCCTACATTTTCTGTTGGCAGCATAGTTACAGGTGTCAGATGAAGTTGATTTGCGCAAGCATTGGACAAGCGCAAACAGAAAATTATGCATTAAACCTGTAAACGTGATGTTGGCACTATTTTTCAATCTGACTGTGTGTGTGTGTGTGTGTTTTAAGTTTATTGTTAGATGCATGTTTTAAGCAGATTTTTTAAATCTAGTTTTACTTTCATTACTTAAATACATTTCAGTGTAGATTACTTCTTCTCATACTCAAGTACAGTAAATACAAGATATTTTTAGACTTTTACTTGAGTAACATGCTAATGGGTATTTTTTTGGTAGGGTATCTGTACTTTTATTAAAGTGGGACTTTCGGGTACTTTATACAACACTAAAGAGAATCTTAAAGAGAATCACATCACTCAGTTGCCCCAATGGAATGTATAATAGTAACTAACTATTAACTGCAGTACAGCGACCCTCTTCACCTTCATACTGTTTAATGATCTGGGGGGCATCTCCCAAAACCAGAGTTGCTACATTTGGGGAAATGCACCCCTGTTTGGTAGAGTACTTGTCTTTGCCCTTTATAAAATAAGCCAATAATAAATAACGTCTCCTGTTTATTGTTGTCTTTCAGTAAGCGTGAGGAAGAGAAGAAGCGGTCGGTTCTCACAAACCCAGTGAAGATGAAGAAGATCAAAGAAATGGTGCGTTCAATAGGTTCATTATAGCAGGGTGATTTGTTGTTCATTTGTTTTGTGTGTGTGTCTGTATGTCTGTTTTTATTGTAAGTGGATGAATTTTGTTTGTGTTAGTGGCCCAGCCTCTCACATAGGCCCGAAATCTTTAAGCTAAAGCACTGAAATCTGCTGGGTCATTTCCTTATTTTATCTCTCAGCTTCGTCAAAATCTTGACAAGAAAGAGAAGAAGAAGAAGCGGAAGAAGGACAAAAAGGATAGAAAGGAGGAAAAGAGGGAAAGAAAGGAGGAAAAGAGGGACAAGAGAAAAGAGAAGAAACACAAGAGGAGGAGCTCCAGCTCCAGCTCTGAAGAGGACGACCGAAAACCACGGTAACCACAGTGATTAATGAGTTTGTGTTATAATTACTGTGGCAAACTTAGTGAAGAAGCTTCTCAAGTATATGTGTCAGCTTAATGTGTAAGAGATGCCACCAAGTGGTTTATTGGCACTTGTATTCGGTGTAGCTTGTAATGTACAGTAGATTTTCAAGTAGCATAGAAAACGCAATGATCACTGTTTTAGAGGAGGGATAATTAATTACAGGTGGTGAAATAACTCAGAACTGACTAAACTGTTGTGTTTTTCAGCAAGACTGAGAGCATTAGTTACAGTTAAAAACACTTGTAGTGATGCTGCTATAAATGAAGGAGTGATATCTCACCCCCCCCCCCCTCTCTCTCTCTCTTTCTCTCTCCCTCTCTCCTTTTCCCTCCCTCTCTCCCTTTCCCTCCCTTGTCAGGTCCCATACCAAAGACGGCTCTCCCTCTCCCCCCTCATCTCATCGCCATCACAGGCCTGGCTATGGGCTACAGGTCTGTATCCTCACGTAACTCACAGGCCTCACAGGCTTTCACATCACACATCTTTCCTTACGCAAACTTTCCAATGTTCAGCAATGTAGCCTATAATAATATGGAAGAATTTGTGTTACGTTTGTATTAAACCAGCAGCGTCTCATTGGCCTACAACTGCCACACACATTGGAGAAATTCAAAATTGGCCTCAAGTGGTTTTAAAGAATGACTGGGTTTACATGCACTTCATTATCCCTTGACCCAGTGTTGATAATATTCAGGATACAGTGTTTAAATGCACACAAAGCCGGTACTTCATATCCGATCATATTCGGGATACAGAAGTCTCCGATGCACTGCAATGGACTGCGTGACTAAATGAGTCTTGCCTAGCGCCTGCACAGACTTTGAGGAGAAACTGTCTTTTCAACTGTAATCTATGATCAAACTAACGAAAACTCATTCATGCAGATACACAAAGCTAAGCAAACATCAGTGTTTTTCGACATGCCAACACCTGTTACTCTTGCAAAGAAAGGTTGAAAATCAGTTAATGTTCAGTGGCTGATATTAGACACCAAAATAATGCATTTTTGCCTTAAATATCATTGTATGCACAATCTTTTTTAAATGGTTTAATGATAAAGCTGTATTGAAGAAAATACAGGACTAAAGAAAAAACATAAAACAAAGAAAAACAAAGCAAAAAACAAAGAAAATTGAATTTTCTTATGAGTGTATAGCCTAATGATATGGTAATTAGGAATGATTCTTCATCACTCCGAAATCACCCCCCCACACACACACCCGTGCCCACCTCCCGGGCATGGAAAAAAGTTCACCTGTTCTTCTCTTCGCACTTACTGTGCTCACAGGTATGTTCAGGATATGGTCATATTTAGATCCTGAAACAGCTTGTTTGGTAGAATCGACAGACTGAATTTAGATAACACAAGCGATTTCTTTTCAACACAGTTAGGCATCACAGTGCGGAATATTGTCCATGATGATATCATACAGTGATGTTTCAGCTGCCCCATGACTTCCACATCCCCTCACCTATCCCCTTTGCTCTTCCAGTTTCTAAACGACCGCTCCCATCATTCCTCGGCGCCCAATGAGCGTTCTGCTGGGCATCATCAGCGGGATCGGAGCCGCTCTCCCCACCACACCCACCGGGACAGCAGCTCATCCCGTGATGGCGAGCGTAGAGGCCCATCCCGGAGACCTCCCAGCCCGCCCAAACCACGCTACCAGCGGCCACAGAGCACAAACCGCACTAAGTATGAGCTGTTTAACACATTACCTGGATTTTATGGACCGTGCTGTCAGGAAAAATTATGTGTGTAGATTTGAAGTAAATAATAAGTAGCATAATTAATGTCTGATGTAGTTTTTTGACGTCGTAGCTTTAATAGTGGACATGCCATTTTGAGACCTGCATGTGAACTCTTCAGTGTGAGGAAGAATGATAAGTGATAGATATGTTTGTTTATTTATTTACTTGTCTTGTTGTTGTTGTTTTCCTCGACCAGAAATCTCTCCGCAGAGGAGTTGGAGAGGAGGAGGCGACAGATGATGGACTTTGCTCAGCAGCGAGACGAGGAGAGGGAGAGCAATGTGCGGCGCTACAAACAACAGGATGAGCAGGAGAGGGCGCGGGACAGCAAACAGGAGCGCCACGCCAGATTCATCCAGTCAGTGTCTCAGCTAGGGCTGCACTTATGCCGTGTGCTTAGTGGCTTTTTTGTTCAAACATGGAAGTGAAGTTAAATGATCGTGTATGTAGCGTATGTATGTGTGTGTGTATCAGTAGACATATCTCTATTTATTATGTGATAGGTTATTAGAACTAGGTATTTATAATTGCCCTAAGTAGTAATGCTGAATAGTAACTGACTTGTTCAATCATTTAACATACATTTACAGTCCTAATTATTTTAATCTCTCGCCTTTGTGTGTGCGTGCCTGTGTGTGTGTGCGTGCGTGCGCGCGCATGCGCCTGTGTGTATGTGTTTGTGCTTGCACAGTGATATGAAACTGGAAAGTGCTGCCACCTCCTCTCTGGAGGACCGGGTCAAGAGAAACATCCACTCCATCCAGCGGACCCCTGCATCATTGGAGAAGAACTTCATGAGGAGATGAGCCACAGACGAGGAGAGCGAGCGAGAGAGATGGATAGATTGATTGTTGGACAAACAAACTGATGTACATGAGGGAAAAGTCAGGGCCCACTAAGAATCAGGGCCCGCTAAGACACTCCCAAACTCCATATAGCCTGAGTAGGGTTGAGTACTTAGGGATGTTTGGGACCAAACAGAAAACTACTATGGTTTCTTTATTCTTTTTATGTAAAGGTTCTGATGCAGTACACCAGCAAAGGTCTCTGTATTTTTTTTTTTTGTGTGTGCGTGATTTCTTCCAAAACCTGATAAGAAGTTAAAGAAGGAAAACAGGACAAACTGTTCTCTGTATATTTTAAATATGTGATTTGTACAGATTTTTCTTTGAACCTGATGATTTTCATGTATAGTTCTATTGTATGTAAAGTAATGCCTATATTGGTCTACATATTGGATATTTCACCATTTCCCCCATCTTGTGCTGAATTTTGTATTATTAAAAAAAAAGTGCAAAACACGGTCATGGTCTGTCTGAGTGCTGATTTTCTTACAGATAAAATGTACGTCAGCAACTCCTCTAAGCCAGCCAGGGCTGATGTTAATATGTTTACACGCCTTTATTATATCAATTAAATTATCATCCCAATAACGTCCTACAAATCTGACCTTTTTTGAAACGATCTCGGTTTTGATTGGTTGCAGAGACAGGACAAGTGAATTGGTTGGCTCAAATGCTCCTCCTATCCTCTTAGAGCGCCTGTGCAGGGTTCAGGAGACGAAAACCGGAAGCACGCGTAGATTACAGTATAATGAGTTTGTAAACATTCGGTCCGTGTCGGTACCTTGGAAGGAAGGTGGGCAGTGTACTTCTGGAGAACCGAATTTCGTCGTGAAGCACTACAACATTCGAAAGCATTGATGCACTGGGCTCACACGTTTTAGTCCTGAAAGATTGTTAGTGTGAAGCTGCACATATTTGACGGGAACTGAAGATAACCTAACCACATTGCTTAAAGAAAATGAGTGCAGTCCTTGTATCAAAATGTTTGCTTACATCGACGGCTGTACGACCAGGGATTATATGCTTCACTGCAGCACGAGTAAGTATGCATTTATAATATTTTACTCTTGGAAGTTGGCCGGCCAACTCGTTTTGACTGGGTCCTTAAAGCTGGTTTCTTTTTGAATGGCTTCTGCTCTAGAGTTGTCCTTTTCCTCATGTTCCCTCCTCACCCATACATACATCAGTGGCTTGCATGTGTATGGATGGCATAGTTCAACGGCAAAAAAAACTCCTAAACACTGTTTAATATTTTAAAGTAGAAACATTAACGAAACCCCGGCACAGACGAAGTCATACAGTATTAATTTTGAGCGAGTCTGTGCTGTGGTGACCTTCATTCATACATACAGCTGCTGAACTCCAGCGCCACAAAGGATTGTTATGACAAGCACACCAAACAAATTACTTTGCCTGTTTAGGCACACCCTGGTAAGCAAACAGCCCGGGCATAGTAAAAGAATTTGTTTGTACCCGTTGGTCCTCTTTGCTATAGGCTAATAATCTGCCTCGTTTGACCTTTAGACTAATGTTCAGCTGGATTTCATTTATTGCAAGCAAGCTACTTGCTTATGTTTCCTGGGCACCTCAAAATGTCATTGATAGAAATGTGGATGTGGTGTGGTGTGGAATCTTAATCGCTCCAGTGGGCCTGAACCTGAAATTTTCATTTGAATTCAGGTCCCTCTGCCAAGTAAACTCCCATAAAGTCCTGTGGAGTTACAGAACCTTACAGACTCTGTAAACCCGTATTGTCTGAGTTCTGATGAGGAAGTATTTTACAGTCGGTTTAAATGTACCATTTGACTTAAAACCTGTCAGTGTTGTTGTGGAGACATCATATAGTGTTGTTAAACATTTACATTTACATTTAGGCATTTAGCAGACGCTTTTAAACAAGTACGCCTACACGGAAATTTGTGGAGGCTAAAACAGGCTGTGATTGATAAGCTATGGGCCAACAGCAGGCCCTCAGATAATTGCTGTTTGTTGGCACATGGCCCTTCCTGAATTAATTTTTGTCACATGTTGTTCACATTCAGCTTTGTAGTCAGAAGTCTAAGCCAGCTGTGGCATCCAAGCTGCCCTACCGAGTGAAGCTAACTGGGGGCAAGCGCCACGCCTGGTGTGCATGTGGCCACAGCAAGAAGCAAGTGAGTCTTGTCTAAAACACCTACAAAAAACTTCTTTGTAACTACAGCTATTTTCCAAAGTGGATTAAAGTAAATTAAGGTCAGATATTTGCAAGAGGGGTTTACATGAAATTGTCTGTGCTAATATTAGTTTAGTGGTTTCTACATGCCTATGCACATAAAAGAATTTCTATGCTAATGCACCGTTCAGTTGTTATGACCATACATCTACACAGCCCAGCTGTGATATCTCTTCATCGTGTTACTCTGCTGTCATGGGGGCGTGACTTTCTTTAAGACCTGTCTTTCTTTTTCTTCTGTCTCCTCATCGTGTCACGTCACGTCACTCGTGTGTTTTGTCAACACGCCCAGCCTTTCTGTGACGGTACCCACAAGAAGCTGGCCCCTGACCTCCCTCCCTTGCGCTTCGTCCCAGAGAAGGACACCACCGCCATGCTATGCGGCTGCAAGCACACGGGCAACCCACCCTACTGCGATGGTACCCACTTCAAAGTCATCTTCCGTTCCATCAAAGACTTCCTCCTGCCACAGAAGTCTTCCTGAAAGTAAATGCCATGTAGTTAAGTGAAGTTCACTTTTAAATCATGTTTGTGACTAAAAACATATTGCATCATTCTTGATTTTACATATTTATATATGTGTGTGTGTGTACAATAACTTGTGCACATTGGTCATATTTCAGTGGACAGAGTAGAATAGATAGAATAAAAAATCTATTTATTGTACAAGTGCTGCTGAGGAGTGATGATCAGTTTTTGTTTGCGAAACCACTTTGTACTTTTATACCACCAAAATGTTGGCCACATTTTGTATCAACATTTGAAGATATATTTGTAGCTTCAATTGAATCAAAATGACATTTAGCTGAAACGGCAAACCAAAGATTTCTCTTCATTACTTGTTGGGATAATGTAATTTAACTGTGTTTATTCAAATCATGTTCGAGCACACGGCACTCTGGCTGCCTAGATTGTCTGTCTGCTCCAGAGGCACAGCCAAGAGTCAGGTTCCACTCCTTACTTGCTTACTATGGGGCCCCACAGGGTCGTGCCCCAACAGATCTGGGGTCAGTAGATCCTTTGCATCTGTGTAATGAATCTGTGTCAAAGAAACATACTGGGAGAGTGGCCTATACATTGCCTGAACCGTCCAAACACTGCACACCTCTCCAGTCAGAGATAGGCAGTGGAACGTGACCTACCTGTATCAACACATCAATGCACCCACATTCTTTCACCAACAAAAACAGGACAAAGAAGTAAAACTCAGGTGTTTTTTTACTGCCTTAAGGAACATACATTGTAACATGCAGCGCTATAAAATAAATACAGAATATCTCTCGTTTGATACAATTATTGTAATAGTAATTGTATAGTATTACAGTTAAGGCCCCTCAAGGGGTCTTTCACTTGAATGCTTCACTTTGTCAAGTGCTTTTGGTCATGTTCAGTCTGTGGCCTGTTTGTAACATGTTAATTGACTTAGGTTTACTGTACTGTAAAAGCTGTTTTTAAAGGTATGTAATTGTAAAGGCTTTGAGCCTTCAGTTGACTACAAAAAGCACTAAATGCAGTCCTCATAATTCCAGCTGCCTTTTATGCAAGAAGCATTCTGATTACATTCTAATTGTAGTGCATTTATAAAGTGATTTAAAAAATAAAATAAAATAAAAAATACACACTGATGACAAATGCAACTGACTGCATCGCTGAGTCATGGGTTAAATAATAATACATCTTTTTTTCAATACAAAAAAATAAAATAACACATGGCATATTGTGTGTACATACATCAATAGTCTGCTATAGATGTGAGCATGATGGTATTCTATATCCACATTTCTGAATAACTGTGTGTGTGTGTGTGTGTGTAATGTAGATAAGACAGTGCTACTGTCCCACAATACACATGCCCTCCATACCATTTTGATGTATACAATTCCTTGTATCATACAGCAATATATACATTTATACACATTCTGTATACAAAAAGGCGATGGGTCTGGTCTGTGCAATCACTGTCAATAGAGCAGACAGTTGTTTCAGTCTTGTACTTCTGCATTCTCTCAGCCTTGAGACTCTTTCCACCAATGTAAGGACTGGGTATGAGTTCAGATGGATGAGAGTTTTGAAGAGTGTCATGAGGTTGTGAGCTACACATCTCCGACCTGACCGTGGCTGCAGTTCTTCTGATTGCTGTTGCTGCTGCTGCTGCTGCTGTTGTTGTTGTTGTTGCTGTTGCCCGCTACGTTGGCCAGGGGGCGCCCCTGAGCGCTGCTGCTTTGAGCAGCACCAGGGTTGGACTGGGCTGAGGTCGGGAGGGACGACTGCCCTGGTGGGGTGGCCGGCGGACTGAGTGGCTTGTCGCTCTGCGAGTCGCTCTCGGAGACGCCGTCTGAGTGGGGCAGTGGGGACAGGACAGAAGCGCTGGACGGTCGGCGGCGCTTACAAGTGGGCTGAACGCGGTACTGGAGGGGAAGGGGCCCATTCTAAAGGGGGGAGGACGGTTAGTACTGCTTGAAAAACACTGACACACATTAGAGCACCACAGAACATTTCAGACACACGTCGGAACACTTTTGGCTCAGCATTTAGCTAAAATGGCATCTACATATGAAAGTAACACTCAGGAGTTCTGGTGTACAGCTAGTGGGCCATCTACCTAAAAGGTACACAAAGAACTTAATTGCCACTGCTAGAATATGCTAATTGGTGTTTGGTGGCAATGCAGTCAGCAATATCATGCTGTAAAGGTTTTGTTTTATTTTGTGGTGGGTTCCTATTCTGCATCCAGAAAATTCTGGATGGCTGGTGGGCATTTATCTGCCCTTAGATGACTACATGTCATCTAAATTAACTGACAGATGAAATCAAAAGTAAATTTTGTGATCCTTCAGTTCAAACAGACTGACAGGATGTTCAAGTGTGCTTGTGTGCTATTCTGCAGCAACAGTTAGTATTCAGAGCTGGCCCAAATTGGGTTAACCACACATATCCGAGAGCAAAAGCTTGTAAAAATTTCTCACTTGTCTCCACGTATAGATGAAGGCCACGTCCATTAGTGTGTAATAGTCTTTGAGAAGCTCGTCTTCATATAAAACTTCAATCTAACGGAAGAGAAGAGGAGAGATGCATCAAAAGCAGGCCATCAGCACGACCACAATCACCAGCCTCATACAGATCATTGTGACTGAGGGCAATTCAGGAGGCATGCATGTGACTGAACATAAGCAAACATAGTATTATTTTAATACTTTAAATTTTAAAGTTTGAAGTGTAACCTCTACAACTCTACAGCAAATCCTCCAATATCATGAATTATAATAATTATCACTGACATTATGAATATATGTGTCATTATATTGCTGTTATGGATGTGACAAAGTGAAGGTCCACTCTCCATTGAATTGCCCTTAAGCTTATTTTAGTCTACCCTGAGAAACAAATTCTTAAACATTATTCAAATTGTGGTGGCTGTGAAAAATCACCATGGATACAATCCACCCCGCTCCCATAACGATTCATTAGTTACAGACACCATTTAATTGGTGCCATTCTTAATTGCTTTTCAGTTAAGCCTTCCCATAAATGAGGGTCAAGAAATCCTATTTGCAAGAGATTCCATCAACATGGACTGAGTCGTTGGGCTTTGGCATGGATGGGCGGTATTCGTTAAGTACAGACTCTTAAAAGCTCTTTAGGAGCCTGTAATATTCACGTGATGTCTACCGCCAAACAATTAAATGTTTTTAACTAGACAGTCAATAGGTCACATGGTGATAGTTTGCAGCACTGCAGCTCTGCATGGAAATGTCATGTACAGGAGGTGGCTTCCACATCAATGTTCATGACAGAAACAAGTAGCCTAAATTAACCACTTGTTGAGGAATTGTGGCGAGTTGCCTCAACTATGAATGAACCTTTACTTCCCCTGCTCTTGTACAGACATGTTGTCAGACTTTTGAATCACTGGTAAATCAATATTCAAAGCTACATGTTGCACAGACAAACTGCATATTTAAAACTGGATGTTTACGGTTTCTTAGCAGCAAAAAGCTGTTTGTTTCTGCATAAGCTGCTTTCCTGCTGTTCCTGAATACTGCAGACAATCCTTTGCATGGACACTGCATACTGCAATGCCAAAAAGAATACATGGCCTCTCTCTTTTTCCTACTGACAGCACTCTGACCTCAAACAACAGGGCTAAGGATTGATTCACAGCGGATTTCTCCTTTAAGGTTAAGGAGGTGATGTTACCCTGTATGTGCTGGGAATGTCCATCTTGCTTCTCAGGAACTTCACCAAGTGGGTGACTGTCATGGCTGCTGGGCACCGCAGGAAGCGTTTACTGTTGGTCTGGAGAGGGGAAAGAGAATAGCAGATGCAAAACACCACAAGAGGCTTACCGACCCCAAAAATGACAACTTAGTGCCACATTCCATAAGAAAAACTCTTACCGTTTCTCCATCTGAGTCTTTTGAATCTGACGATTTGAGATCACTGCTGAAAGAGGAATGAATAAACAGTCTATCACAATATCATGTTACACTTCTAAATAATTTCAACGAAGCAAGCATTGTGTGTCAATCATGCAGAAAGCGTCAAGGATCCTCACAAATGCAATCTGAATTTGCTGTTTAACCAAACAAATCTTTAAAACGCTTTTCATTTAGCCTATATGAACCCATGTGATCAGCAGGGATGAGTACTGTGCACTTGTGCACTAGTGCACTTCCTACCTGTTTTTCCCATGGAACTGGATGGAAAGGCTGATAATCTCATCCTCAGCAATGATGCTCCTCTCCGGTTCCTTCACTCCTCCATGGTCCCCATTCCTAGTGTCTAATCCTAGGACAGAAAACACACACACACACACTTTTTAATGACAGACTTGGCCCCACATAAAGACCCTTTTCATATTTGTGCTTGGCAGCTCTGTCTCTTCATAATTTATGTTTCAAAATGTATTCATCAATCAAGATTTGTCAGGCCCTATTGTCTTGTGAAGGAAATACGCATCAACAGGGATCGCAATATAATGGTCCAACAGGTATGTTTCTCTTCAACATCTCCATAAGCTGAAATCTATCCTGACACAGTGTGACATCATCTGACTTTGGAACTTTCATCACAAGCAGTCTGAAGCCACACATTCAAAGTGTGGTATTGAATGTTGTTGAAAACTGATATGGCCAGGGTTTGTTTTCAATCTAGAGCCCACTCATGTCTTCACAAAAGCCCTGTGATATCCATATCTTTAAATCTGAACTGATTTATGAGTTAGCTGCTTTCACAGGCCTTTGACCTGATTTTAGGAGTTTTAAACGCATTCAACACAGATAAGCCTATTTTATCAAAGAATGTGTCAGGCTGTAAAAGACTAGATACAGGGTGACTGATCTATATGTTACATAAAAACGGCAAATATGAGTTAACCATTTGCAGCTTGCCGCCCTGTATAGAAGTCTCGTCTTCTTTTCATCTCATCTGTGTGTGAGAGAGAGAGAGAGAGAAAGAGAGAGAGGGAGAGATATGTTAGAGACAGATTTATACACATGCACACTCATCTGACTGATGCAGATGTGTTGAAGACAAAGTTGAGATTTGCAAGAGAAAGGGCTAGCCAATTGCCTCTGTATGCACTAAGTCTGTACACAAAACACTGACACCAAATGAAACGTGTCAGTTAATTTGCCTCTGTAGAACCATTATCATTATTGACAAACATTATCAATTTCAGTTACTCTCTTTTCAATATTAGCATCCACTTTTAAATTACTTAATCAAGGGATCATGGACCACCTGGCCACTCCTGTACTATTCAATAATGGGGCTCAAAAAGAATGACATGTAAAACCCAACCTTTAAATAGTCCTGGAACAAGCTTGTACACAATATCCTGTAGGGCCTGGTCCGACCTGCAGAGAAATATACAAACTCATACATTAAAAACATGTAGGGTACTAAGATTATAGTGCTATTCCATGCAATCTAAATAGACAGCCAGCACAAGAGATAGGAAGGAATTGTATATTATTTTGCTTGTTGTACAAGTAACCAAACAGTCCACCGAAATGTGCAAAGCAAGTACTCAATAATTGCAAAAGCAGTACACAAGCACAAGTTCGCTGGACCCTGGAATGATTACCAACCTGATGCTGAGTTGTGTGGGTGTCTTTTGTCCTTGCCTGTCACATTGTGGACAGTAGTTGTTTCTCTCCAGGAAAGAAACAATGCAGCTCTTGCAGTCTGCACACAGAACATACAAGTTTATCAGACACCATACTGCCACTCAGCAGTTATCCCTAATCAAGCCCTTCGCTAGGTCAAGTAAAAACCACTGGTGTCTATCCATTTGGTAACATTTTCAGTTACCTTTAGATAATTCTGCAAAGCACTAACCAGTGCAAATTTTTTTTTTAAATTCCTGAATACACTGCTATAGGTAAAGTGCATGGGTGCCTAAGCACCGAGTCAAGTTAACGATTTAACTGATCACAGATCAAAAGTGTATTTTGGTTAGACATTAGACTTACATGTGTGCAGGCATTCTACAATGGTGGTGGCATCAATGAAATAGCCCACACAGAGAGGACATATCAGGTTTGGATTTAAATCCGTTATTTTGATTCTCTTGGTTTTATGCATTATCCTGCCGGTAGAATCTGGAACGGGTAAGATGGGTGTCATACATACACAATAGACATGAGGATACAGATACTAAAACAGAAGAAAGTCTTACAATTTACCCACTCCACCAATCGGAGAAAAAAAATATAGCTACCCCTCTCAACACGAACTGAGATAAACACTGCAGTACATGCCATTTAACGTTAACCATCAAAACAGTACATCAAGATGACTAGCTAGTTAGCTGTGGCTAAATTGACCTAACTACGGGGAGAAGACAAACGTTTCCCGTTATTTCACTAAACTAAACGGCTGCAAAATGAGGTTTGCGTGAGCACTGCCACAGTATAGCTACATATATGAAACAAAAGGGAGATCTAATGGAATAACTGATTCAACGCGGCCATCTTAAACTTCACTAGCAAGCTAGTGGACCCTAAAACACAGAAAGTAACGCTAACGTAGCCCTGTGAGCAATCCCATAGAATTTGCACTGCTGCAGGATTACGCCTGCCTAACAAAGAAGACAGAAAACAGCCTAACCCTTCCACACCCACAACCTCTTAAACTCTTACCTGCTTTGGCATGAAAAATGCAATTTCTTGAAACAAATGAGCCTGAAGCATGGGGCTATCCTTTGTGACTGTTTCTGCAGCGGCGCCAGAATACACTGTTCTTTACGCACATCTACAAGACGACCTGCCCAGTCTAGTCACGTGGTATTGTTTCCATCTCACGACATCCCTTCAGCTCAGTAGGATTCTATACTCTTTGCTTCAGCCATGTATCTGACCAGACATTCTGAATATAATATAATATAAATAATATAATATAATATAATATATAAACTTCAAAAAATAGAATTGAATGTGCATCACTGTATATAGAGACAAATGTGATATATTTTCAGATTTTAAAGTTTGTTCTATGCTGGTTTGGCATATGTTCAACCAAAACGGTTCTTTTAAACAAAAATTGTCCTTCCTCGCCACCAATTCTACAGAAAGGCAGAACAATGTGTAGGCAAAACAACTTTTTGTCAGCATTACATAGTGAGTGATAGACGTTTAATTTAAATCCTCTTTGACAGATTATTCAAAATGATAACCCCACCCTGCCTGGTTGGTGATTGATTTAGCGCATTCAAGCCGCGTGTGATTAATGCACGCAACAAGCGCAACAGACACGGCAGTTCTGCTGTCCGCCAGTTGTAGGTGCGCTTCAGCGCAGAATGTACCGTGGGCGCCATCTTGGGGAGATCCCGGAGCTGGTGACAACTATATGGAGCTCAACAAAATGGGATTATTAAACTTCTAATAAAACATTTTCCTTTTTGTTTTACCTGGAACTGCACTGGGGAGTAGGTGTGTTGGTCAGTGGAGACATATTTTTCTGCGAAGACTCAACCGTGGCTGTAGTCAAGGCTGCCTGTAACGTTGGTTAGATGGCCGGCTAGCTAGCTACGCTAGCTATCTATGCCAGCTGGTCTGTGCACCGCTCCGGACTGATCCGTGGCCTGCAGCAGAGGAAGGGTGGTGACGGCGCAAAATGCAATCCCGTTAATTTTCTTCAGGAACCCTCTTTTTCTCCAGGAAATTGCTACGGGGGCAACTTGCATATCCGATAATGAACTTATAGACAGCCAAGTACCTGTCATCTTCAATTTTGCTGCATTTCGTATCCAGCCACAGATTAGCTGGCTAACTTGCTAGCTCCCTTGCTGTCTGCGTTGCCTAATATTCACTTGAAGAGACATGTCATCCAATTGTACAAGCACAGGGCCGGTGAGCGCCAGCAAAACGAAGACGAAAAAGAAACATTTTATCGGACAGAAAGTAAAACTGTTCCGTGCAAGTGAGCCCATTCTCAGCGTTCTAATGTGGGGTGTCAACCATACGGTAAATAACGACAGCTAACTTGCATCCTTCATTCCTACATATTGCTAATGTTTGCTAACGTTAGTCATAAAGTGGGCATCTATGTGAGTTAACGACAGCCAACTTTAAGCCACTATTGCTAGTAAATATTACATGTTCCAGACATTACGATACGCATTCATTAGCACTAATGAAACGTAGTATTATTATCATATTACAAGTTTATTGTTGGAAAAACTGCTCTGTTTTCATGTGTGGGCTAACGCGTGCTAAGGTAAAAAGTCTGAAGTAATGCCACACACAAGTTAGATGTCAGTGTTTCGAAACCGCCACTTCTCGCATAAGAAGCTTGCGGCTTAGGTGTCAGTCTGGACAGATATATAAATACACTTGGTTGGCAAGGGCATTGGAAATGTCTTGCGAGTGCGACTTGCAAGACTTAACGCCTTGCTTGTCACGGCTTCGGTCTCAGATGAGAGTAGCGGTGTCTCGTGCGTCTTGGGTTGTGCTGGAAGGGGTGTGACTCAATTTGCTTATTGTCTATTGTTTATAATGCTCGGCTCTGATTTCAGCGCCGTCTTCGTCTGTTTTCATTAACGTGATTCTACGTAAACCATACATTAAATAGTACTAAAAATCTGCTAGACTACATTTAAACATAAAGCAACAGTAATCTACAAGAAGTGGGGTTATTTCACAATATCGGTTTCTTCCCAGACCCTAGACTGTTCGTTACATGAGACCACTGAGCACTATGGGAGCCTTTAGTATCCCATGCACGATTCAAGCAATGTGCTACCTCTTGGCTTAACTCTTCTAATAGTTGCACAACCGGGTTGGCAAGACTCATCTAACTGCGCCTGGAATGCTAAACTACATTTTAGTAATGTTAGGCTACACAATGATGTGACTGACAAACAACGAACCTTCCTTTTAGAATGTTACAAGGCTGTGCTTATGCAGGCAAAAACATGAGTCATATGAGAGAGACACCAACACCCAGCCATGACTCCGTTTTGGCAGTCTTGTTTTTTGCTGACTTAGGCATTAATAGCTGAAAGGGGAGCTGAGTGCATCCCCACTCACTCACCCAATCATGAAACTAGTCAGCAGTCACTTAATGGTCTATGTGTTGCTGAGAGGTGGTTCTTTTTGCCCCATTTCTCTCGCTCATCATTATCTGTCTCATGCCCTTAAACATGTATTAGCGGGTTCCAAATGTTCTTCAAATGCTGACTTATCCACAATGATGGGCCCATTAAAATGTCTATTTTCTTTTATGAGGATCTTGTGGTATGGGTCATGTCTGTAGTAAAATAACCAGTGCTATTGTCACTTAGAAAAGCAGAATGTGGGCTGAATTAGAAGTAGTTTTCTTGAGTTTAGTTTACTGCACTTTTATTAAAAGTTAATTTGATAGCCTATTGCCGTTAACATTCAGAGCACCAAGAGATGATTTCAGTAATTGAAATGAGGAAAAGTTGTCCCAAGATCCTGAACAAGCCTTGGTGTGCATCATCAATAAAATGGTACCAGATTACTGGGTGCCTTCGAATTTAACACAGTAGTTTGACACTATACCAAAGTTATAGCTTTGTTATGGTAACATACTGGAGTATCTATAATATTGAAATGAGACTAAAGCAAATAAACATGAACAGAATCAGGTTAACTGAGAAAACAGGGAACTTGATATTCTTAAAAAAAAGAATTAAGGGCTGTGGCTCTTAAAGCACCATTCTTTAAGAACTGTTACAAATAAATTGGGGTATTGTAGCATTTTTTTTGTTTTTACACCAGGGTATGGTGAGACCTCTGTAGCACTGGCGTGTAGTGCAGTACTATTGATCAGGCCTTTAATAATGGCTTTCACAATTATTACTGCCACTGTTTGTGCCTCGTCAGTTCCACTGCGCGCTGCTGAATCAGTGTGGCATTAGGAAGTTTGGGAGATGTGTAGGCATTAGTAGACCTTTTGGTCTAGGTTTCTAGGCTGATGAGTTTCAGACTCATCAGTGGAGAGGAAACAGACAGATTGTGGACCAGTGAGCTCAGTAAGGTGAGGTACTAGGGGCTGATACTAGGGCTGGTGTTTTTTTCCACTGACATCTCTGTTCAACATGCATCTTTTTTTAGCTATGGTTTCCTCTTAATGGAGCTGAGGCTTAGGCCTAGATCCTTTTTTTACCCTTGTTTATTTATTCATCCCTTGATCTCTGCCCACTCTCTTAGAATGCACGTTTAGAGTGTTTATCACAATAGTAATGATGGGGTTGGAAAATAATGGCCTGTGTCCCATTTAGTGAGATTCACATTGAGCACAATGTACCTTAGATGTCTTTGTGTGTGTGTGGTGTGTGTGGTGTGTGTGTGTGTGTGGTGTGTGTGTGTGTGTGTGGTGTGTGTGTGTGTGTGTGTGGTGTGTGTGTGGTGTGTGTGTGTGTGTGTGTTCTTCACTGAATCGGTTCACCCATTTCTTCATGTCTGTGTCTGTGTTGCAGATCAACGAGCTGAGCAACGTGCCTGTCCCAGTTATGCTAATGCCTGATGATTTTAAAGCCTACAGTAAGATCAAAGTGGACAACCACCTATTTAACAAGTACGTTTCACAGCAGTAGTCATTTGCATGTATGTCTTACTTAAAAACATACCCTGTGCAACAAAGGAATTTGGTGCAAAATGGCACACATTTTACCTTTTCTATGGGTCTTCCACACCCCATTCCTCTCTTCTGCAGAGAAAACCTGCCCAGCCGCTTTAAGTTCAAAGAGTACTGCCCCATGGTCTTTCGCAATCTGAGGGAACGCTTCGGCATCGATGACCAGGATTACCAGGTGAGTGGAATGTCTGTGCAGTCTGAGCTTTCAGCTTGATGCCTTATGTGCATCCAGGGTGTCCCACAGGATTCTGTGAGACTACAGTGGCTGTGATGGCGGTGGTCAGTGGACTCAGTAGAACACAGAACACTCTTGCTGGTTTCATTGCAACTTCGTGTCCATTGTTTCTACAATGAATGGGCCTGAATCTGCGCTGATGAAAGAGTTGAAAACAATGCAAACAAAATCGACTGAAACGTCGTCACATATGGCTGAAACATGGTAAAATCCATGTTTAAACTATGGTGGGGAAAATTAGACTATGGTTGGCCACCACAGTCTATGCAATAAGGGGGAAACATTGGTGTCTGATGTTTAGGGCCCTCCAGAAATGTTAATCAGCCCAGCTTTAATTCACTGTCAGATAGTGGCCCGGACTACAAAGTTGTGCAGTGATTCAAGTTCTCTGCATATTGGGTGCTATTGGTCTTTCAGGCTGAAGTTGTTAAATGCCACTTTCCCTTCATTAGTCCGAACTTTATTTATATATATATATATATAAGTGTGTGTGTGTGTGTGCGCCTCAAAGTACAGAGCCCAACATAAACTTGGCGTTCCAATCAGTTCTCATCTCATCCATCCATCTAGTTATCCATCTATCCATCCATTTGTTTACTGCCTCTAATGCCGCCCTTCTGCTTCTGATTGTTGCAGAACTCATTGACAAGGAGCGCCCCTCTCAACAGCGACTCGCAGGGCCGCTTTGGTAACCGCTTCTTGGCCTCGTACGACCGCCGCTTCGTCATCAAGACTGTCTCCAGTGAGGACATTGCTGAGATGCACAACATACTCAAGAAATACCACCAGGTAAGAGCCTACTGGGACCAAACTACTGGAACTGTAACACCTGCACTGGACATTTATGCAGACATTTTATATGTGTGTGTGTGTGTGTGTGTGTGTGTGTGTGTGTGTGTGTGTGTGTATGTGTGTGTGTGAGATTAATTCAGACAAATTTAGTATGGTCTTATAAGCACATCTGTAAACAAAAAGAGCCTGAAGTGTATTCATGACTGAAAAAAAAAATAAATTTGGAAAAAAACAAATCATAATAATTCAGACATCCCCCACCCCCACTCTGTCCCATACACATACGCACATGTACTGTTTATACAGACATAAAATGCACACAAGTATACATCTTTAAGCTAAGTTATTTTACCCAGGTTGTTCTCATTATGCGCTCTCTCAGCTGCACGAGTACTTGCCATTTCTCTTTTGTTCTCATTGGTGCTCTCATTGACCTGATACCCAAGTTAGTGCCAACTAGTAGCTCTGCTCAGTATTGCATTTGAGGGCACTCTCCAAAAGCTTTGGGTTCCCCACATACATTTGTTAGCAGCAAGTAAGTGAACAGAAATTGAAGGCGGAAACAGTAGGTTTAAAGTTCAACAAAGTCCCCCCCGTCACACACACACACACACACACACACACACACACACACACACCACAAAGTAAACTCATGCCTTTCAAGAGTGTCTAGACTCTTTGCACAAAGTGAAGCGAAGTCCAAGAATCTGGTCTACCAGGCTGCCGCACTGATTCCCTGTTTTTGTGTCAATGCTCACAGTTCATAGTGGAGTGTCATGGCAACACGCTGCTCCCACAATTCTTGGGGATGTACCGGCTAACGGTTGATGGCGTAGAGACGTACATGGTGGTGACGCGCAATGTCTTCAGCCACCGGCTTACCGTGCATCGCAAATATGACCTGAAGGTATGCCGCAACACCTGACCATCTGCATTGCTGCCTTCAGCCAGTATGTATAAGTAGGGACAGCACTTAACCTGACATCACATCATCTGCAGTAACTTGTATAACTCTTATGTTGTGTGTTTGATTTTCTTTCCTGCTCAGGGATATTGACTGTTTGGATAATTGGTTGTGCTCGTGATGTTTATCTTTGCTATACAAATTCCTTCGAGCATGCATTCATTTTCTCTGAGGTCTGTGTTTCTCAACCCTTAAAGCGTAGGTGTTAATGTTCCCACAGCTAGCAGATGTGGGGCATTAACAGTGACTGTGACTGGGTGTTCTCAGAGAGGAGCTGCTGCTAGCCATCACTTTTTAAGATATTTTTTTGCCTTTATTCTGATAGGACCGTAGAGAGTGACAGGAAATGAGTGGGAAAGATATGGGGTAGGATTGGGAAATGACCTTGGGTCGGGCTCGGCACACCATAGCCGTCTCTCATTTCATGACATTTCCCAGCCTTATGTGCCCAACGTCACACAGTCAGACAAGGGATGATGCTTGGGGTGACGTGTTGAGTGCAAGTGGTGCTTCATTTTTATATGTGTGTGTGTGTGTGTGTCTGTGTGTGTGTTGGTACAGTGTCTTGTCACGTACGGTGTGCACTACTGCTCAAGTAAATTTGATACTCCATGATGAGTAGTAATGCGTTTGTGTGGCTGTGGATGGGAGTGCTTCTCGCCAGTTTAGTCTGTTCTTTTTCTCCAACAGTGCATCATACTGGCGTCAAATGCTTCAGAGGGCACATTGTCAGGGTCGCTGTTATTTGACTTGTGGTAATTGGCCTCTCTCTGAGGAGGGTTTATCATCACACTTAAGATCCTATAAAATGGTACCAGTAGTAGGCCTGTTGCCACCAGCACTCCTCAGTAGGGCTGCAACCACCAATTACCAGTTCTTTTGGTTGGTGATTTTGTGCCTTTTTCTTTTTTTTTTTAAGGAAAATACCCTGATTGTCACGTGTTGCATTTTTATATCTATAGCTTGACTTGCAGCTCTAACAGAATCACTAGATATCATGTACAGACACATCAAGGCATGTGTTTCAAACATGTTTGGGAAACACTGATAGATGTTTTTTTTCATCAGTTTCCAACATTGCACTGACCGTTAATTAAGGAAATAAATGACAGAAAAATTAAGTTAATCATTAGTTGCAGTCTTACCATCCCAACTATATAAATGTTGCTGTAAGCAAGTTAAGTGCTATGCATGCTTTCTGACCTCTTGAAAACTCCAGACAGGCTAGTAACATTATATATGTGTCTAAGAATTGTTTGAAAAAGATGTTTTGTTCATTTTTTAGGGGTCTACAGTGTCCAGGGAGGCCAGCGACAAGGAGAAGGTGAGCTAAAAATGGGGAATCCTTAAAAGAGAAACTGAAATGCTATCTTGCAGGAAACAATTAACAAAGAAAAGAAAACGAAAAAAAAAAACACTGGCCATGTCCTTACCTGTTTCATGAAGGTCTGTGGCAGTATCTGAGATATTACATGCACAAGTACTTTACCTGACCTAGTTATTTACTTGACATTTTCAACATTATCTTCTCAGGCAAAGGACCTTCCCACCTTCAAAGACAACGACTTCCTGAACGAAGGCCAGAAGCTCCAGATTGGAGATGACAACAAGAAGTTATTCCTGGACAAGTTAAAACGTGACGTGGAGGTATGACATCTTACCTCCGCTAAACGCCAGCCACTTTTTTAGATTCATATATTCCTCTTCTGATCAACTGACTCTTCTCTTTGTCTTGATTTGGACTCTCTGTCATGCCGTAGTTCCTGGCCACGCTAAAAATCATGGACTACAGCCTGCTGGTGGGCATCCATGATGTGGAGCGGGCGGAGCAGGAAGAGATGGACGTGGAGGGGGGCGGAGGCGACGACGACGACTACGAAACTGACGGCATGGGCGGCGGGCCCATGACTGGCTCATTCGGCACCCCGCCCGACAGCCCCGGCAACCCCCTCAACTTTGGAGGCTTCTTTGGGCCCGGCGAGTTCGACCCATCAGTGGACGTGTATGCCATCAAAAGCCACGATGGTCAGTTCAGAAGCCTGTTCATGAGTACTGGCTTCTTTCTTTGTTTATTCTCTTTCTGGATATGCAGTATGTGTAGATTACTGCATGTGTACTGGATATGTAGTACGTGTAGATTACTGCATGTGTACTGGATATGTAGTATGTGTAGATCACTGCATGTGTACTGGATATGTAGTATGTGTAGATCCCTGCATGTGTACTGCATATGTAGTATGTGTAGATCACTGCATGTGTACTGGATATGTACAATACTTTCTATACGAATAAGTATGTTTATTTACTTTTTTTTAACTTTTTTTTATCAGATTTCGCTAGCCAAATGATTTGACCAACTGTAATTCATGAGTGTCCTTTCTTTCTCTCTCTCTCTCTCACCCTCCTTCTCTTGTGTCAGGTGCGGTGAAGAAAGAAGTGTATTTCATGGCCATCATTGACATTCTCACACACTACGATGCGAAGAAGAAAGCTGCACATGCTGCCAAAACTGTGAAACATGGGGTGAGCTGCACCACATTCATGTTCCAGAGAGATAAAACAGTATTTGTATTTGTTGGTCACAGCAGTTTATACAATGGTTAAGTCAAGTTAAGCTAATTTCTTACTTTCTGATTGGACAAGACACATTCCATGAATGTGGATGTCCCAGGATTACCTCCATAAGACTCTTCACAGCTAGCAAATTGATTCCCACAGCCAAGTCATAATGATATTCTTTCTCACCCTGCTCTCACTTATGTAGTATTGTTTAGAGATAAAGGAACTCGTAGAAGTAGTCAGCACTTTTGTGTCCTTTTCATTTGTTCAGATTGAATTTATCAGACTAAAAGCACATTGTTGGCAACAGTGGCACTGATTGCCTACAGTTTCTCCCCAATACTTGTCATCATCATTACAGTCTTTGGGCATTATTTTACCACTATGAATTTAGCTCGAATGCACAGTGGGCTCTTACTTGGTCACCATAAAGCCAGTTTGAAGGGTCTTGGCCTGAACGCAAGCCACGACACGTGTACTTGGACTCTTGGCAGGGTCCTGCTGACTCAGACAGAATATGAATAGGCTAATGAGCCAGAAAGGCCTGTGAAATGGCAGTTAATGGCCTGATTAGTCATTTGTGCTTTATGTAATTACAACATGACTTGCCCCTCAAAACGGTGAAGTTGAACATTTAATCAAAAAATGTACTAGAATGGACAAGTTGATGTCCAGCAACACTTAAAGATACATGAAGATAAAGATATACGAGTTGCTTTGTTCCACTGTCAGTTACATTTAAAGGAGACATAGAATGCAAAACCATTTTTGCCTTGGCTTTGATGAATTAGGAGACGTTGTGCATGGCCAAAGCGCTATCATGAACATGGAGCATGGTTGTGCCCTTCTTCATATGAAAATCTTGAACTTAGAAATAGCCACTAAATAATGGACGAATTAGAACAAAGCCTATAAGTGATGTCAAATAGCACAAAGCTATTGTACTTCAGTTGTGGTTGCCAAAGAGGGAGCCATTTAGCCAAAAGGATCATTTCAATACCCAACCAACTCGGGGCACTTACGGCACATTTCCACTATGGACCGAGCCGGCCCCAGGCTTTAGGCCAGTCTTAAACACCAAGCTAGAGGACCAGGGATTTTGCTAACAATGCTCGAAAATTCCAAAGACTGCTTAGCAACAGTAGCGCAAGCTAGAATTCACTACATGAACATTTAAACATGTCATTGAATAGAAACCATTGTCCTTGGATCATGTGCAAAGTTACTTCTAGATCATTATTGCTATAAATACAAGCAAAACAATTTCTGTTGCTAGACAATCCTAAACAAATGTTACCTGACAGTTTTCAAAATTCTTCGGTTTTACTGTTGCACCACATTACATTTCAAAAGTCCCAGTTCAGCCCCGGTTAGGTCCGGCTCTACTCCAGGGCCGGCCTGAAGCCGTTTGAGCCCTCGACCCCATCGACTTATCGGTGTTTAGACTCTTGGACTGTTGATTTGGCACCATGGGTGGCATGATTGATTCACCAGCTCAACTTTTGTTTCCCCCCATGCTGTACAATGCCACTGAACTGTCCATGTTTGTCTCCCTCAGGCTGGCGCTGAGATCTCCACCGTGAACCCGGAGCAGTATTCCAAACGGTTCTTCGAGTTCATGTCCAACATCCTCTCCTAGATGACCTGCCCTCGCCACCTCATCCCCACCCCTCCTTACAGCACACCGACCTGCAGCTGGTTCCTTATAGTACTTTTGTAGACCTCCACAGCTCTCTCTCCCTTTCTGTGTCTGTTTCTCTTTCTCATTCTCCCTCTCTCTCTCTCTCTCTCTCTCTCTCTCTGCCTCTGCTATTCTCTCTCTTTCTGTAGCTCCATTCTGTGTTATAGCTTTGCGTCTTTCACCCTCGTCACGCCAGAGGGAAAAAAAAATCCCTGTTCTTTCAGTCTCCTAAAGGCAAATAGCACATTGACACAGGAGCAAGGCTGTTACCAACCCCCCCCCACCCCTTCATGACAGCACCTACAGAGGAGAGCAAGGTGGGAGGGGGGAGTAGTTGAAGGCTGGACTGCCACTAAATAGCAATGCTTCAACTCCATCCCACCCTACCCCACCCCTCCGTACCACGAAGTAGCCCAGAACCGTTGTACTTTTCACCCAGCTTAACTCTTCAACCTCTTTTGTCTGGTATAAGGGATGGATGGAAACTGTGCCGAATGAAACAAAGAAAAAAAAAAAAGAAGGAAAAAAAAGTGACTCCATTTCTCCTGCCCTCCTCTCCTACACAATGTGCCCTACCCCTCTCTTCGCCTCCGGACTGTTTTACTTTTTTTCCTACTTCTTGACGCCAGCACCTTCTTACTAATGCCTTGGAAGTGTGTCTTGGCTACACCAGGAAGAATCTTCTCGTCATTATTGGCTTTCCCCCTCTCTCTCTCTTTCTTTTTTTTTTTTTTTGTTTTGTTTTGATGTCTCTGTCCATGCGCTCATCTACAGTATATTTATTTGATTTTACTTTTGGATGTTTTTACAATACCCCAACACACACACTCTTAAAAACAGCACTCTGAGGACAAAGAAAGAAGATGCAACAAATGAAAAGATATACTTAGAGCCTGTCAAATCTTGTGACGGTCGGCAGAAAAAAAAAAAGGAAAAAAATAAATAATTAATGCAGCAGAACAAGTTTAGCCCCAGTCCAAACAGAGGAAACACAAAAAGGTGAACTCAACATGTGCAAGGGAAAAAAATGATGAATCCAGTGGCAAAAATGCATGTCTGTCAAACAGAGCCGACATCACGTGTCTATGTTAACATCAACACCAAAACCACTAATCACATTTAATGGACGTAAGTGTTTGAATGTTATGTTGCCATTTTTGTATGAAGTCAATTGTGTCTGTCAACTTGATGGAGGTCGGTGAACAAAAAATGGATTAAGAAACCACATCAGAAAAAAGAGGAATTCGAAAAGCAAATATACCAGTTTTATTACCATAAGAATCATTTTTATATCTTGTTTACATTAATGTAGCATTTTTGTGTTTGTATACAGTATTGTTTTGTTACCAACATACGCTAGAAAAGGAAGTTACTTGAAAACTGATCCAGTGCATATTAAAGGGAGTTTTATTCTTTTTTTTTTATTTTCACGCTTCTTTTATAAAGAGTTGGTTTTACTGAAATTGTTGGTAACTAGACAAATGATGTTGTGAAATGTTGCCTGAAGAGAGAAAAAAAAAACTCAAATGTTGTCAGTCAGTGAAAAGCGTGAGGAAAGGGTTTGTCAGAAATTAAAGTTTGTCTTAAAAACTCATAACTAATGATTAATATGCCAGCACTAGAATGGACTCACCAACAGCTCTCCAAACACACACAAGAGATCTCAGTAAATGGTGAATTCTGACTAAACTTTCTTTGGGTCTTGTCTTATCAGTTCATCTCCATCAGTGTCTGTTCATGCTGTGAAGGAAGTTAAGAGGGCTCAATACTGCCACACTTAATACTAACAAGCTGGTCAGTCATGACTATGCAGTTACGTACCACTTGTCACTTGTCTGGCCTCACATTAACACTTCAGATGTGTTCCAGAGATTGCACAGCTAATTAGAAGAAAGTTGTAAATCTTTTGAATGTTTAATTCATTCAATCGTTTATTTTTTTGCACTGCATTTGTCAAGTTATAGGGGACACTTGCGAATGCTCTTGTAATTCCAACCCCGATTGTCATTCTGTCCTCAAGGCTACACATCCATACATCCTTCCTATATTTATTTGACTGCGATTGATGTGTCATTCTCTGTGACTAATGCACTTCTAATATGCCTTAAACACACACCTGTTCACATTCAGTCTGGCACAGGTTACATATTGCGTCATCCGTGGAACTACATCCTTCATGCTGCTAGCAGAAGAGACCCCAGACAAACCAACCCAGTAGCAGTGCAAAGTTACCCTCTTCATCAGCATCAGAACATCAATCATTGCATGCAGATGTCTCATAAGGGAGCATCAAATCAGCATATCCTAATCAATGTGTACTGAACCACATGCTGCTGTGGGCAGAGTAGAAGCAGAATTGTCACAAAGCCCACTAGTTACATTTGCACCAGACTACCAATGTCATAAACATACTTTAAAAACATCTTTGATTCTTTTCAGAAATTGAAATGCTTGATCTTTTTTGTCCTTGGCTAAAATTCAAGTGGCAGAGGATCTCAGCTCTGAACTCCTGCAGGTTTTCCATCTGCAGCCAGTAGTGCTGTCTGCAAACCTGAAAGGCACTCAGCCAAACATGTGAGTAGTGTTATGATCAGAAAATGATTCACCTATTCCATGTGCATATGTCCCTCATATGGGATTGCTTTCTCCCCAGATGTTCACTCCAACACACCTAAAGCATTGAAAGCATATGCTTTTGCTAGTAGTTGTCAGTGACCAGTGGCCATAAAACATTTTATACCCTCCTATACAATTCAAACTATGAAGAAAAGACAGAGCCAGTCTTTGAGACACTACAGATTTCATTTAATGAACAGGGATACTCCAATAAGAAAAAAATAACAATATGAGCAGTTCTTTGTCATATAAAAAGTGAGGTTGTGGTGAATCGTGAGCTGGATGCAGCAGTGAAGATGTCTAATCCATTCTGGCCTTCAGTGTGCGTGTCGTGATCTTGTCCTTCTCACTGTGGATTAAAAAGACAGAAAAAAATACATGGGCATTTGTTTCTGGAGACCAATTAGACAAGTAAGAAACTTGCAACCTTAAACAAGCT
This sequence comes from Tenualosa ilisha, assembly GCA_015244755.2. NCBI lineage: Eukaryota > Metazoa > Chordata > Actinopteri > Clupeiformes > Clupeidae > Tenualosa > Tenualosa ilisha. Next base: position 150,830 of record PYXC01002468.1, on the reverse strand, counting down.
TCAGCCGTATGCTCTGTGCTCTGACATGTGAAGGAAATATTCTCCTTGATTCACAAATTGAATTTCACACCATCACTGATGAACTATTTAAAGGCAGACCAGGCAAGAATACACCTTTTTTTACCTCTGGAGCTCCCCCTACAGTTGTGTTTTTTTTTGGGGGGGGGGGGATCAACAACATTGTACACTCACCATTCCATGTGAATTTATTTGCAAACCAAAGAATAGGAACAAGTGATGATATTTGCAGTGATTTCAACGTGATTTCAATTTCATTTAGCTTAATTTTCACCGCCTCGGCACTTAAGGTCCTATAAGTGTAACCGGAAAAACTACGCAGGAGGCGGCTGCGAGAAATTTTATTCACCCCGTAATGAGCCGTTTAATTATTAAAGTGACTAAGAAGCCTGTAAATTAACCTAAAAACATTGTCTGGTGTGCCTTTAAAGATGAACCTTACAAAACATGTCTATGTTGTTACCATGCACGCGTCATCACACCCACAGACATAACTGGCAGATGTTAAATGCAGGGGAAGAACACAAAACAGTATTGAAGAAGCAATAAAGTGGACTCACATCACATGCACAACAACTCCCATGCCAGAGACGGCATCCCTGTCCACAGCATTCAGCATGGCCTGGGAGATGGTCTCAAACAGGTCCTCTGGTCCCTGGGGACACACATCAGAAACACTTGATAGATTAGTAAGGCAACACGCTCAATAAGTACACAAGCTAGTCCACTCACATGTTAACTGTGTGACTGTCATCAAGCAATTAAATAGACATGTTGTAAAGGCAAAATGATAAACTTCAAGGGAGTAGCTGCTTCAAAGCGCGCACACACGCGCACTGCAGTGAATACTCCAGGAGATTATTCTGAGAGTCTCATCAGTCACTTTCCAAGGTAACACTCATAGACAACTGGATAATGGTGATGATGCATAGACCTCACATGACATCACAAGGTAGCGACAGAGCTAGGCAGTAATGTGATGTGATGAGCGAATGTAATGTGATGCTTGCATTGGCTTAATGCAAATGGACGTCCAGACGAACCTCGAGAGAACCGCTCTTGAAAAACTGTCATCACAAGTTAGAGTTGTCAAAGGTTATGTACACTCCACCAGACTCCACTTCTCACAATCACCCAGTGGCTCAGTCCTAATCTCCTCCCTAACGCTAAACCCCAAACCCTAACTGAGTGTGAATGCTCTGAAGTGACCGTCACTCACCAGGTCGGGCTCCCACAGGGACTCGCACATGCCATACATCTGCTCTGAACACGTGCCGCTCACGACAAAGTCCTCCGTCACCATGGGGCAGCCGATGAGATCCAGGGAGCAAATGAAAGGCTCAAAAGTCTTGGGGTCCAGCCCTGCGATGACAGGCTCGATGTAGTAAGGCCCAAACCTGACAGGACGAGAGCCATTGCAGCTGCAGATTAGCTGGTGTAATCTAGCATATGACAACATGCTTGGATCTACAAAGATCACAGATCTTTTGACACAATTAAACCTTAAACCATCAGACTGACAAATTGGCGCTGACAGCTTTAATTTTGAGAATATCTTTAGCCTTTAATAAAATAGTGTATTAGACTTTGCATCCATCAGTTGCAGTGAAAAGCACACAAACCTTAAGTAAACTGCACCCCACAGTACACAGCTCTTTGTCTGTTTCTACCAGCCAACCTCTATGCTCTATATTAAAGTTAACACCAAACTAGTGTAACCCCCATCCCCACACCCAAAACAAGGTGAATGAGCAATTCTCCATTTCGCTCATAAACAAAATACTCGACTACACACCTCCTTTCGTAAAGTAGGTTGGATACCATGCTCATAAATGTCTTGGGTTTGATCTGACGACCCTCCTTCAGCTCGTACAGGTTCAGACGGAATTTGAGTCTTTGCGCTCTAAAATGGGAGAAATGTCAAAGCACAGGTAAGGATATTAGCACTAAATAGGTACAGTGGATATAAAGCATTAGTAAAAACATCAGTACACCCGTGAAGCAAAATATTACAGCCTAAATGAGTGACAAATGACATTTCAAATGATAACTGAGGCATGACGACAACAGCATAACTTAGAAACTGGGAAATTCAAACATACACTGTCTGAACGTCTGTTGCTAGGCCCGCCAGGCCAATGTACAGTCTCTCTCCCATAGGGAAGACTTTCTGGAAGTCGGTGGTGACCATCTGTGCCTGGACACCAAATCGCCGGTCTGCTGCTATAGCCACACATTCTTTGCCCCGCATGGCCATGACGGCCCCACCATTATAGGACATAATAGACTGTAAACACATGGGAGAAATTAATCTGTTAATATACCACATTTACAAGTACCAACAGATAGATATCCGCTTGTGCCATGACTTCTCGGTTGACAGTTGAAGTTTGAAGTCACAGAGGTAACCAAACGTAAAGATAACCAACTGCTGCAAACAGGTGTTTGCATAATTATGTTGACATTCATTTATTGGTTTGATTAACGTTACAGTCATCGATATAGACAGCACTGGTTACACCAAACCATCACTTTCGATTTAGCTAGCTTGTGGAGCCGGCGATGATGTAGCCACAGCTAACGCATAGCTAGACTTACAAAGCAGATGCCTGGTACTTCTAGCGTTAGCTAACGTTAGCTAACTATTCTCAAGGCTGAATGTGTCGGGCTTATTTTGACAACTATCTTCGTTTCGATAAATTTAGGTTTTACCATGGCAACTTTTCACTTTGAAAAATTAAAAAAGGAGATAACTTACTTGCAATGAATTACAAACAACATGTTTATGAAGCTGGCATCAATTTTTGCTAACGCTAACGTTAACTTGCTAACTAATGTTAGCATGACAATCAACTGTGATTCTATTATTGATGAAGCAGTAACTTGAATATTGACACAAATAAATTGTCATGGTATAAGGTTATAAGGTAAGTTACTCACCATCTTGAAATATATATGTCTTTAGCTTTGGGAGATTAAATTATACTGCCGTCTTTATGCACGGGCAGTTTCACTTAGGAGTAATGCAAGCCCACAGTGACTACACGATTTCTGGCTGAATCAACTACCAACTACAGTGATCGCCTTTACTTGCCGATGATTGGCAGTCTATTGAGCTTCCTTGTAAAATGCGTTTTTTCATTGGCTATGCAGGCAATATGGGACTGTGCGTAGAAATCAAGTGTGGTTGAGGAGTGTGTGGACCAACACCACACCCTAGTGGTGGATTATTGCTAACGCTCGGGAGGGTGTGAGCTTCAGTTCAGTTCTGTATGCTTCCTATAACATATGAAAGTTGCATGTATCTGGATTTAAACCCTTTCAATTGATGATGAGTGTAATTTGCCATAAGGTAATATAAAAGATTACAATGATTAAAATAGATATGCCCCACAAAATGCACTCATAGCTTATATCAGTTGGTGGGTCTTGCATGTCACTTTAATTATTTCCAATTTTCCTGAGCAGCCTTTGCTTCAGAAGCTCACCCTCCTGTCCAGCTACTTGAGGAAGGTAATTTTGTGTCACTGACGTCCAAGATGCCTGAGGAGTTCTCCCCGCTCACTGACTACCTGACAGATCTAACAGAACAGTAGGCTGGCTTTTTTATGTACAATAAAGAGCAGCTACATTTGTGTAAATTCTGCAGAAACTTTTCAGCCCTAATTTTATGTGGTCCCGTGTTGACAAGGCTTGCAACAAAATAACACTGTCTTTTGTCTTCCTAAAGGGAATGGTTGGCTTTCTGTCGGGCAACAGATGATCCAGTAAGTTGTCTGTTCATCCATACATCTGTACATCAATCCCTTGGTAGATTGTGCAGCTTGTCTATCATCATATAAAAAGTTGCCCTTCTACATTTCCTCATTTACAACCAACTCCTCTGACTTAAAATAACAGGTAACAAAGAGGCAGTATTTTAACCTGTGCATGAACCTGGTGCACCATGTGACAATGAGCTCAATGAATGCGGTTGTCCCCGCTCTCATGAGGCTGCTGACGAAGGACCCACAGCAGTTCCTGTCGAGCCCGGATACATGCTGCCCACTGGGTTTCACAGCAGCAAGCCCGTCACTCCAAAGCATAGAGGAAGGGCAGCACATTGCCGTATTCAATAAGGCCATGCTAATAGAGGCTGTCCCAAGTGTGAGCAAGGGTCAGACTCAAGATGTGAGAACACCTGACTCGCACCTCTCCATTGAAGAGAGGTATATTGATTAACACCAAGAGATTATTAAGGGAATATTTAATTGTGTGATGTACTATGTAAAAAAAAAGTCATGTTGCTGTATGTCCGAAGACATAAATGATTTTGATTGTATGTTGGTATCATGGAATAATTCATTAACAAGTCTTTTTTAATGATCTTATTCAGGTCTCAGCAGGTCTCATTGCTTGATCAATTTGGTATCACAGAGGAAGCCATCCAACGCAGCGTCCAGATGACCTTAAAGGAGATGAAGGTGGTGGGATGTCCAGCCGCCACTGAAGAGCTGACCAGTTCCATTGTAAAGGAGGCGGTGGTGTGGGTGAACACTCGCCTAGCTGAGTTCAAAAAGACAACCTCCAGTGAACCAAAGAGCAAAGCCCTTTATGATCTCTTTAACATTGAGGAGTTAGTCAAGAAGATCAGCATGAGGCTGGAGAGTCTGACAAGCGCAGAAGATGCCATACAGCCCCTTCTGTGCTGGAAGAGATGCAGTGCTGCGTGCCCCTCTGGTGAAGATATTGACTCAACTCTGTCCTCAGCTGTCGGTGACTCAATGACAGTCATCACTGACACAATCGAGTTGAGCTTGGAGGTGCAGCATGAGGAAGCGTGCATGAACAAACCTGTCAAAAGGCCGTTATCAACCATCAGGCAGGCTGTGAAAGCCTTTTCATGCCGAAGCACTTCTCTGTCCGAAGTTTCATGTTATGAAGACTTCCAGGGAGATCATAGAGAATGTGTCAAACTGGGCAGCCAGACTCAAGTCTTTCAACCAGGAACTAGAGCGTTTTCATTTGATGATTTCCGTCTGAAGGCCACCAAGGCTGTGAGCAGTATTCTGATCATTAAAATGAAGGACTTTGGCTCTCTTCCCTCAAGTTACTTGCATGTCGGTGCCACCGACATCCCCACCTCTGTAGTCTTCCCAAGGGGTGAGATGGAGCCTTCACTTGAACCTTACCGAAAACCTGTTAAGGAGGCTGCCACCATGGTTATTGAGACCTTTGTGGAGGAGATGAAGGCAATTGTGCAGTCAGCAGAGTGTGTCAGTGAAAAGGAGGTAATAACAGTTGAGCCTTTACCAGATGATGTCTCAAGTATAGAGGAGGTGACGCCAATTGCCGAGGACTCAGCTCTATTGGCTGCAAAGAAAATCTTTGGCAAAGTCCAGAAAACTCTGGGGGACTTCTACATGGAACTGCCTTCTAAGCTGTATCAAGCCATTTCTGCTCTCCGCAGCAATCAAGCCCCAGGACAACCTCCTCTTAAACCAGAGGCTGTTCCCATCCAGGACTTCATTCAGACATCTAGTAGCAGACATGAACAGCTGCCTCAGGCCAGAACAGTTAGCCATGGACAACTCCACCAGACAGAGAGAGAAGCAACACGCCCCGTTCAGATTTTTCTAAGTCAACCACAGCTTGACAAATGCACACGCAATGTACTTAAAGGCATCATAACTTCTTACCAGGAGCAGAAAGATGCAGCTAAGCCAGAGGAAACGTCATTTGATCCATCAACAACGTCCAGTGATTATGTTAGGAATGTGATATCCCAGCTGAGTGACATGACCTCCTCCTCTGTCGAGAGTCATTCTCTCTCTACTACATGCATACAAAGCCTGTCAAGCAGGACATTTCAGAGGAATGCTTTTGATGCCGTTGTGGACGTGCTTGTCACATCAGTCAAGAGCAACAACAGTCTCATGTCTTTTGTGTCCAATGATTGCAAGGAAGTGCGTGTCATGCCAAAGAATGATGTATGCTCCTCCATACCACTGGAGGCAGAAGTAAGAGACGCAAATGCCGCCGCCTCAGAAATCGTTGACCGGTTTGACAGAGACCTCCAAAAGTGCATAGAGTCCCTCAGCTTCTCAAACCAAACTGGCCCTCCAGAGGGTGAAGGCACCATATCTGATATTACGCTACTGGGAAGTGTGATGAGGACACAGAAAATACCTAAGGAAGAATCAACTTCTGCTGCCTCAAAATTATATCAAAGTGTGCAGGTTAAGGTGAGAGAGTTTTTTGCAGGGTTGTCCTTTCAGAGAAAACATAGCTATATGCATTTGGAGGAAATGCCTTCAAAAGAGTACATATCTGACCTATCAATAGAAAATCCTGCCCTATCTGACCCCCTGAACATGACTGGAAAGATACCAGTTCCAACTGTCCTGGAAGACTGCACTAAAGAAGTAATGGGAGAGCTTTTGATGGCTGTTAAACAACAAATAGCAGAGGACCAGACATCTGGTACCGATGGAAAGATATCAGCATTAGGGAGTTACCTGGCAGAGAACATTATGCTGGAAATTGAAAACAACTTTGTGTGTGCATCTAATCCATCGATGCAGAGTTCCACTGACAATATAGGTTCTGCTGAATCAGTACTTCCAACAACTGAAATAATTCAGAAGCTCTCAAGCGAGGACATTCAAACAGAAGCAATAAGACAAGTGAGCCAGGTATTACTCAAGTCAGGCAAAAGTAGTGGAACACTCTCCTCCCTGCCAGCAGAGTCCACTGCATCAGATCTTGTTGGCACTGTCCTTGAAGGCATTCAGACTCTCCTTCAGTCCATATCATATAATGCAATGGATAAGACCATTTCTGATATCAAAGGGGAACATGAGGGAGGTTTGGCTGCTTTGCTTGCCGAGTCTTCTAAGGTCAGGATTTGGTCAGCCACCAGTGAGATGTTTGGAAACCTACAGAGTAAGGTAAAAGACTTTTTCACCAAATCCCAGCTGCATGGATCTAGGGCGGAAGAAAAGCTCTATGCCAAGGAGGCTATTAGCAATTTGCTCATTTGCATCCAGGAAGAAGTTCCAAATTCTGAATTGTGGGAACATGATTCCGAATATCGCCATCTGTTCTATGACACAGTAAACTCAATGCTACAAAGTCTGGGAGACACAGATGTGCAGAGACCAACTTCAGCTTCTGTCTCTGAGCGTTCCAAAACCTCTCTCACCAACATCAGCTTGGGCGTCACCTCAGAAGATGAATGCCTTTTGGGCATCACTCGAAATACTATGGCTGACGTTGTAAAAACCATACTGGAAAAAGTTGATCCAGGGGATGCTTCTTTGTCACATGCCCAGGGTCTTACCTCAGTTGCAAGAAAGCTAGAGAGATCATTGTCCAGTAGCAGTGTCAGTTCCTCTTCTCATGACCTCATCGATCAGATCTATGGTCTTTTCGTGAGGAGCAACAACACAGCTCCAAGACAGTGTGCCTCAGACACCACGTTCACGAATCACCAACAGAGAGAAGAGTCTGGGATGCCAGTTGCCTCTGAAATACTAAAGCTCTACATTGAGGAGAGTGTCAAACACCTTTTTCTTCCCTGTTTCAAACTTCCCTCCCCTTGGAGTGTGGCTAAGGGAGGCTTACGGCAACAAACCCTGACCTCAGTCTCATGTCTAAGTAGCCTGACAGACATGGATGTTCAGAGCAAAATGGCCGCTGTGAAGTCCCCATCGCAAATACTGAGCGGCACAGTAACCCTTCTCACTGACATGATGGTGAAAGAAGTCACGATCAGTCTAGCTCGCTCATTGAGTCCAAGTGACAACTTGGAGACCACAGAGGAAACATCTCATGCATTCAGTGTGGGACCAACCAGGAGCTTCAGTTCAAATCCCCAGATGAATGCTGAGACCATTGCAGATTTCAAAATCACCCCATGGCCAGAGACCTTCCCGCTGGACACAGACGACTACAGCAGTTTGGTGACTCTACTGGTTGTTCAGCTGTTGGCAAAGATAAACAATGACTCATTCTGTGATGACATGGCCAGCAAAGCCAGGGAACTCATTGAAAAGGTTGTTTCTGCATTACGTGCCTCCTCTGGTGTTTCTGTAACAGAATTGTATCCGAAACACACAAGAGTACACAGGATTTACATATCTGTCCTCAATGATCTCTTGAACGAATTTGGCTCTGAAATGGTTCTCCTGAAAGCCATGAAGTCCAACCATCCATCATTTGAGACATCCATGGTCACATCACTTACAAAGGAGATTCTAAAAATAAGTAACAAAGTGGATGGTGCAGCTGATGACCCACTGACTAACAAATCATTTGCACTCACAGACAGAAGCAGAGAGGACTCTCGGAATCCTGAGAAACTTCATTTAATCAAAATATTTTCGGTCCTGAGGGGGAAGACACCTTAGCTCAACCATGGTAAAATAAACAAAACAAATGAACTGCAGAATATTAATTTTGCATTCCTGTCTGTTCAATTAGTACATGGTGATACATTGCCTCATGGGTGGCTTACCTTACCAGGAAGAGATTTAAGAAGCCTTTTAAAGAAGTCTCATGCATTGTCTTTGGCAATTGTAATTGAGAGCTGTACATTGTTACATCATACTGTGAGACCAGGCTGGGGACATGGGTACTTCACTTTCACATGTTTTATAAATGTTTGGTGATAATTATACATTTTTGGAAGATGACAGTGTTCTAAAAAACTGCAATATAAGTGAGTTTCACTTTCTCTGAGGTAAAACTTTTATTATCAGAAAAAACATTCTACTTACAGAATTGTCTTTAAACCATCAATTCAATTACACAAATTGAAATCATTTTGTAAGTACCATTTAAATTGCAAACAGGTAAATACAATTCCAGTGTAAAATGCATCTAAAAATATCATAAACAAATAATTCACTGAAACATTGTTTCACTGAAACACTATGAAACAAAATAGAAGCATTTCCAGTGTCTAAATAGAAGACCTTATAACATTTACAAACAAGAGTCATCTAATAACAGACTGTCCCCATCCCAATAAGCCAATTTCAACTTAACTGTCATATTTAATAACCATTATCATTAATTAATTGCTACATTAAAAAAAAACATTATTTTTGATTCCAGATAAACAGGGCAATGTCTCTACCTTTAAAAGTGAAAACTCTCCTGAAAGTTTATATACATATGTTTTTTTTTTTCCACAAAAAGACATACTGTAGGCCTATATAACTCACCACACTAGATACAATTTAACAAAATCAAAAAACAGGAACCATACAGTATAATGAGAAAGTATAGCAGCTGTGTGTATGATTGTGGCAGATCAGCAGTCTGCTGTAGACAAATATATGAAGATTGTGCAGAACTAACTCATGTAAGTGCCACATTTTTATATTAACTATATCCACTAGACAAAGTGTCAATTATTCTAACAAAACTATAAATAATAGCCTAAATTGATATTTTTCTAAATGTGCTTTTCTTACCACACATTTTTATTTGCAAACAACAAAATCATACTGAGCTTTTTAATGTAAGTAATGTTAACTCTCCACACTGAACTGATTTAAAACAATGAAACATGTTTCATTTGTCATGTTTCATTTGCGTAAACACATTGGCCTGTGTGACCAATGACTGTTCCTCAGCATGCTAAATTAAGTGTGATTCTGGGGAGAATCACTCAAGATGAACTGCCAGGTTGCTCTGAAATACTGAGTAAATTAATCTGTTACTGCAAAGAATTTCAGTGATCACTTTAGTCAGTGTTATTATATGAGGGGCACTAAGAATAAAGATGTGAAATCTGTTGAATGATAAAAGGTAGCTTTTGAGAAAGCCCCTAGTTTGGTACAGTCTTTTCTCAAAATACTCTGATGCTGTTAATTCAACTATATTAACGTTCCAAGACTTCAAAACAGAAGAACTATTTAAAATGTGCCTTTCATTGTTTAGTCATAGTATTGACAAGACAATGAAATAGCAGTAACAGTAAGAACATGAAATATGAAGATGTGTACAAATGTCAGCTATTCTATTGTACACAATGACAACCAGTCTGATTGACCTTAAGATGAAATCCTTCAAGTCAAGCACAGTGGAATAATAAATAATATTAAATCCATTTTACAATGAGACAGACTTTCAAAAGTTGACCTTGATTTATCGACGCAATAAATCAAATCAAGGTATCTTCAAAATATTGCAAAACGTTTAAATAAAACATTTGTCTCTGACTCCAACTGGTAAGTGGTGTCTGTTTCTCAGCATCTCACTATTTTTTTCGGTATCTCACTATTTTGTGACTGAAGTGACCTCCACTCCTGCTTCTTAAGGGGGGTTTGGTGACTTCAAATGCATACAACCTGTATTACAACATTCTGAACCCCACAGGTGATTACAGTATGAGTAATGTAATCTTGTGCAGCCTTATACATGCCTGAGACATCATCGCTGCCCCACCAATAAACCAGTGGTTACCAGCTGCAAAAAAACCCAGCCAAAAACAAATATTTAATATTACAGTCTATACTGAATAATTATACCCTGAGTCAGACTACCAAATAGAAGGGTATTAGAGAGACACCTTTGATGGCATTGGTCCCTTAAAAACCATTTGAACAAAACAGGTCTTCCAGCCTCTAAAACCGCTCTGCACACAGTGGTGCACAAGGTGATGTGGTCAGTTAGCTCAGTTTTCCTGCCTGTCCAGACATTATGTCCAGGTTGGAGTCTGGCTCACACTTGAGCTTGCAAGTGGCACTGTCAGCACCGTCTGTCGCAGATGTCCCACGTGGGGATGGCGGGAGTCCCAGGGCTCCCCCTTCTCCATTCACCCTCTCCTCCCTGGTGGCGCCGCCGCTGGCTGAGGCGGGTGAGTCATGCGTCCGCATGTGCTTGGCGAGGTGATCACTGCGCATGAAGACGCGCGTGCATACAGTGCAGCTGAACTTCTTGGCGCCCGTGTGCGACTGCATGTGCTTCTGCAGCTCGTCGGCGCGAGTGAATCGCTTGCCGCAGAAGAGCCAGTTACAGACGAACGGCCGGTCGCCACTGTGCCAGCGCAGGTGTGCCTTCAGGTGCGATGTCTTGGAGTAGGCCTTGCCGCAGCCGGGGATGTGGCAGTTGTGCATGTGCTTGCGCAGGTGCCCATCCTCACCCTGTCCGCCCAGCTGCTCGGCATGAACACAGTTCGGGCACTGGCACACGGCCTGACCAGAGGCCCGTGAACCTGACCGTCGCTGAGATTTTGGTCGAGGCACAGAAGTGGCGCCCTCTTGTGGCTCCTCCAGCGTATACGCCTGCTGCTGATGATGCTGTGGCTGCTGTTGCTGTGGCTGCTGTTGAAGCAGCTCTGCAGCGCCCAGAGGCTCCATCTTGAAGGCTTCCTGAGGGAAGAGGTGCGAGTGTGGGGTAAGGCTCAGCTGGGCCGGGGGTAAGCTGCACAGCTGGGCCTCGTGGCAGTAGGGCCCCAGCGCCGACTGGAGACCCATGGAACTCCCCTGGCTCATCCCTGACAGCCCAACCCCGGGGCCAGCTGACAGGTCCATCCAACTCGTGGCCCCAGGGTGGAGGTCCCACCAGGTGGACACGTTCATGTCGTCACTGCTACCACCAGGGGGAGCTGTCCTTGTCCACGGCTCATACGGATGGGCCATGGGGCGTTGATGTGGCCCGTAAAAGAAAAAAAAAAAGACAAAAAAAACAGACGAGTGACAGATCTTCAAGGACTTAGATGAGAGACAGACAGATGGGTTTCTTCAGGAGGCAGTTTGGATCACCACATTTTTGCAGAGCATTAAAAAGGCTGGTTATGACAAGCAACCTAGGGAGTCAGAAAGAGAAAAACAAGAATGTGAGTGTAAACAAGAGCATGCGTAAACACCACAATGTTAACGATCCCTGAATGTCCAGGGGCTTTACAGAGAAACGGTCTCTGGTAAGTCATATTTATATATGAAAATGAATAGTTTTCCTGATCACCATTCAGTGATGAGTGACATCTTAACTGTTTGTTTGTGTTTGTTGAAGTGTATTACATTTCATGCTATCAATCAGGAATGTGTGTAAAACCAACAGTGGTGAAACACTTAATGCATCGCAGATAAACATGTTCTGCTCAACTCACTGTAGCTTTTCATGCTTGAATGAATGTTCAGACAAAAATAAAGGTAATGCACTCACGTCAACACACACACACACACACACACACACTCACACACACACACAAACACACTCATACACACACCCCAGTGGGCAAGCTCATTCTCACGCCGTGTGGTCATAAAGCCAGGGCAGACGTGTTTGGGCACGAGGCCCCCACAACAACATCCCCACCCCCAGCTGACAACGCATCCGCTGCCAGGTACTTCCCATGGATGACAGACACAGAGGAGAGAGAGGGAGAGAGAGAGAGACAGAGAGAGGTGGGGGTGGGATAATGAAAGAAAGAGGGATAAGGACACAGTGAGAGAGAAGAGAGAGAGAGAGAGAAGGATAGCAAGTAAGGTGGAGAGGGAGACAAATAAGTAAATCATCACAGACACACTGAGGCCAGACCCAGTGCCTGAGGAATGAGCTTTAAGCTGTCTGGGAGGAGAAGAGAAGAGGAAGAGGAGGAGGGAAAAGCACAGAAAAAGAGATAGAGAGAGAGAGAGGTGTTGACAGGGGCAGCCCATGCCTAGAGTGGCAGAGAGGAGGATGACACAAGGGGAGGTATGGCTCCAGGCCAAACTCTATTTGTATGTCTGTTGGCTGCCTTTTTTTTTTTTTTTTTTTTGACGACGGGGCCCAGGCAGACAGCAGAACCTGTTTATTTTATGAATCACACATGATTTACAACAACACGGCCCCAGGGGCGTGCCGGGGAACGAAACGAGCGGAGGGAAGGAGGTGGAGGTGAAGGAGGAGACCAGGAGACAGTAAACGACCAACCGACATGCAAGTGAGTTCTAGAGTCCACCCCTCCTACCTGCCTGCCTGAGCGGCTGACGGCAGGAAGCGCTGGCGCTCGCAGAGTCGGCAGACAGAAGCGGGGCTCTTTTCAAAAGCATGAGAACAGAACGCCAACCAAAACACGGGCGCAATTACATTATCCGTATAATTACATGCGCCTATCCGGGGGAGAGCTTCCTACAAGCAGCACAGCACAATAGATCCTATCAGTGACTCCTTTACTTTGTTTACTTGGGCTTTGCATCGCAGGTTCCGTTTTGACGACGGAGTAATCAAACTATCTCACCAGAGAGTGTTTCTATTCTCATCTCTCACTCTCATCTCTATCTGACTATCTATACCCACATGGAATAAATATTGGGACAATGGAAATTCAACTTGTAATAAAGTTCAGTAGGTGTTTATTGATCGTTGATCCAAAAAAAAAAACAAAAAAAAAAATCAGTTCCACAAATTTTCTTCAACAAAATTTCATTTATCAAAACATTTCGATATTTTCAAGAGAACCTGGGAGACTAAGGGAGTCTTTTGCCTCTGTCCTCTCTTTCTCTCTCTCTGATCATGTAATGACATCCCAATGGAATAATTCACATCTCACTCTCTTCTTGAAATTTCAATCAAAACTCTTGAAGGCCACTGAATTCCTTTGCTTTAACAGAAGCCGTAATAGCGCATTCATTCATTCCAAGGTCTATTTGGTAGGCCCACAAATGTATAACAAAAATCAATATGATTTTATGCAGAACATAAAATGCATAATAAGGTACAAAATTATACATTAAAAAGACTCTAGGCCCTTGGTCATTCCCAGTTGTCAAATCTGATGTGCTTGGTTAATGCAAGACGCACACCTAGTCAATCCCAGCCTATGTCCAGAGTGTCAAGGAACAGACCCACTTCTGAAATCAGGGAAGCTTTCAGACACTCAACCAAAATTTGGCGGAATCATAACGAAATCGTAAAGTGATTAGTTTGGAATTCTGTAATTAGAAGTCTGGAGTTAAAGGTCAAACTGATTTATTTCACGTCGCCCTGGAGCCTCTGTGTCGCTGCCCTGTAATTTTGGGGGAATGCAAAGTCAGACAGACAGACACACACACACACACACAAACACAAACACACACACTTACAGATACACACTGAGGCCTTCTGTGACTATCCCCTTCCCATAAACAAACAGTCAACAGTCTGGCCTCATTCACAAAAAATGAAGGGGAGGGAAAAGAAGAGAGATAAGAAACAGTGGTGAAGGGCAAAACCTCCACGGGGTAACAGCTGCTCCACAGGCCCACAACACCCGGAGGCAGGAGGAGAGGAGAAGGAGGAGGAGGAGGAGGAAGAGGAGGAGGAGGAGGAGGAGGAGGAGGAGAGGTGAGGACAGATGGAGGAAGAGCTCCCGGACAATAACTGCCCCCCTCCAACCTGTATCTCTGTCATAAAAACTGCCTGACAGATCCAACCCCAGCCTCTCATTTACAGGACTCAGGAATGGTGTGCCACAGACAGGGAAGTGCAAGGAACCCTGGGAAAAAGTCATGTTCAGAGCGAAAATGAGGGATGAGCTTACACAAAAAAGACAAAGACTATTTGCATACAAATGCTTAATCAGGGTAGCTCTCTGCTGTAGTGATGAAGGGGGACACTCAACTAAGTCCACTGTAGGGACACTAGTGTACCTGCTCAATGTCTCTCTTGCAGAGGCAAACAGTTTGAAGGGCTATCCTGACTGAAATCGTCAAGGGTATCCTCTGGATGTGGGTTAACACTGACAAACATATTTGCTGTGCTATACATTTACTTTACTCCTTTACTCTTCTGTGATCCTCGGTGTAAATAGTGACAGACCATAATTTACACTAAATTGTTCTGACCTCTCAACCCAGGTCGGGTGCAGTGATTTCTCTCTCTTTCTCTCTCTCTCTCTCCCCCCTTTTCTCTCTTCATCCTTCTCTCTCCACCTTTGTGTCGTGCAGACAAACATCTGACAAAATTCTCTCACACACTGGAAACAGATGTTGCTGCTCTCAACAGAATCCCCAATTCATTGGTGGACAACAGAGTATGTGAGCATATTGATAGTTATCTGTTGAAAATAATATATATTGAAAATTATAATACTAAACTATCTTAAGATGGGCATTTCTGAGAAAATCCTTACTTAAAGATGACCTATTGTCCCTTATAAATAGCCTATATTTGGGGCTCTGCATGTCACAACAAATTCGAACTTGGTTGTGGCTCCATCCTGAAATTAACAAACTGTGATCAAGAAGCGATTGTAACATTGCTGCTGAGCAAGGTTAAATTCATAGACAAGTGAAAAGTTATGGTATAAAATTTTATGTAAACATAAAAAATATACAGAAACTATAAAGTCACTTTTACACTTATCTGTACATAACTGCTCTTGACAGTACATACTGCACACGCCGTACATATTGTACTTTCTGCTAGATGCTAAACTGTATTTTGTTACCCTGTATTCATACATATGCAATGACAATAAAGTAGAATCTAATCTAACCAAATCTAATCTAATCTAAAGTCATTCAAACTCTTCTGATGCTAAACTGACTTATACTAGCCTATGGAGAATGACTGTCAATGTGCGCTCATCACAATAGGATCATGAACCTTTCCGTCAGTTTCTTGATACTGTCTAAATTTAAAGATCCTTGAATACTGATGTTGAATATTGATACCATAGGATGTGTATATCAATTGTTCCATGGTGAAGTTTCAATTTAGACAGCAACAACAATACAATTATGAAGACAATCTGTTAAATCCATACAAATGCATAAATGTATAATCCTTTTGAGCTCAATTTTTTTTGCATTGGATTCAGTTTACATTGACACTCTTATCAAGCCAGTAATCCAGGGTGATTTACCTCTAGGCATATATTGCTCATAGGGGCCAGTATGGTACAGAAATGGGCAATGAAAAATTAAAAACATACCCCGTCCTAAATGCATAGTCATGGGTTAGCTATTATTGTTCACATTTTCCATGCATTATTCTATTCTATGCTATTCTGTTCTGTGCTATTTTGTGAAACACTTGGTGCAAAGACTGAGAAACGTTCCAGACTTTCCAAACTTTAAATGGCCAAGCTAAGCTAAATGTACTGCATTAAAATAATAATGAAAAACACCAGAAGTTCGATGTAAGATGTGAGTCAGCAGAGATAACCTTTTATAGAGTCTTTAGTAAAGTGAATGTTTGTTGGCTGGCTGAAGCTGGCTATACTTGCATTAAGATGTTGGGTTATTTATGAAACATGTAAGACATAACAGTCACCAACTGAATTTAAGTAGATTAGCTGAAAAACACATACTTCAGCACAAATGCTATGCCACTGTGGCATCCATATACATCACATACTTCTAGGCCTAGTTTCAATCCATTCTGTGGTGGGTATTGATGAAACTGTATCACCTGCCCACATAGGCCTGTAGGTACTGAAGATTTATGAACCGAGATTGAACCAAGAGTACATTTCCTTGAGTGAACAGATTTAAAGATCTAGATGTGAGTTAATATGCATTAAGACATCTCAACTTCCTCCATACCATGAGTACTTTTTATATTTGTGGGTTACACTGACGTGACAAGAGTGGCGTGACATGTGACATTTTCAGTCTGGCACTATCTTGCCCGAGGCTTACAAAATTCTACGAAGTTAATGAAACACACACACACGCACGCACCCGCGCGCCAACAACAAAAACAACGTGCAAGAAGGGTTACACTGACATAACAAGAGTGGCGTGACAATTTATGTAATGTGACATTTTCAACATGGCATGCAGGAAAATTGAGGATGCAACATCCATACAGCGGAGAAGGCTAAATCCATACATTAGTCACTCAAGCGTCTGCTATGTTGTACTAAGGTGTGCGCATTTTCCCTTACCTGCTTCATGCGAGGCTATGAAGGCTAGAAGGTAAGGGCAATCTTTGTCATTCGTGTGATATATTAATTACTCCTACATAGAATCCACTTTCCAAAAGACGGTAAACGTCCCCCTCCAGTTAGATGTTCAAGACGGAATTCTCATCATCTTCAGCGTCAAACATTGTCTGCGAGGCAAAGTTTCCAGACGACGCGTCGTGAGCTCCCCTTCTACAGAGTTAAGACACTACACGAACTTTATGATAGACTTTGTAACCGCGGCGCCGTTAAAGCCCCACCTATTCTTAAGATCTCTCGTCGCTTTGATGATGCGATAGCGAGGCTCAGGTTGTCAACTAAGGAAGTTGAGCACCTTGCAGAGCATTAGCAGTAAACTTCAAATCAAATCTCGGGAAACGGTCAAAATATTTAATGCAGAAAGTTACATATTAACACAGCTATTATTCGTCACCATGAAATGGCCTCCTTTTAAAATCAATGACTAGCCTAAATGAAATAAATATTTGGTGACTTATATTGCAATCATAGGCCCATCATATAATAAAACTAGCTTGTTCCACATGGAAGAAGAGCTTTCATTAGACCTCATAGGCTGATTTGACTAATAATTAATAAGAATTAATTATTTTTTTAAAATATATGGCTCACTTGCCACTCTTCCAGGGGATCTCTGCCTGGGGTTTACGAGTTCTAGTCTGTCTCCTCAGTGGTGGGTCCCTCGTCCTTTGAGCCTGTTTGCTAACTTAAGAGCAGCTAGCCTACATGTGAAAACAGATCACCACCCCACTGCCCTATGATTACACTAAAATACAGCACAAGCAGGCCTACAGTGAACAGTGAGGGATGGGGGCTATAAATGAATTACAGGACCAAGCAAAGATCAGATGCTTTTATGAGGTGATGAACTGATCAGTACTTTTGGGACTGGTGAATATTTTTAA
Organism: Tenualosa ilisha; assembly: GCA_015244755.2. Lineage (NCBI taxonomy): Eukaryota > Metazoa > Chordata > Actinopteri > Clupeiformes > Clupeidae > Tenualosa > Tenualosa ilisha. Next base: position 133,022 of record PYXC01002468.1, on the reverse strand, counting down.
GAAATTGTGAAGTGAGTAGATTGCTTGCCAAATGAGTTCTGCAGAGATAATCTTTTATAGAGAGTCTTTAGTGAAGTGAATGTTTGTTGGCTGGCTAAAGCAGGCTACATTTGCATTAAGCTGTTTGGTTGTTTATGAAACATGTAAGAAATAGCAAAGTCACCAACTGAATTTAGATAGATTAGCTGAAAAGCACATACTTCAGCACATAAGCTACAGCACTGTGGCATCCATATATATCACATACTTTTAGGCCTAGTTTCAATCCATTCTGTGGTGGGTATTGATGAAAATGTATCACCTGCCCACATAGGCCTGTACTGAAGATTTATGAACCGAGATTGAACCAAGAGTACATTTCCTTGAGTGAACAGGTTTAAAGATCTAGATATGATTTAATATGCATTGAGACATCCCAACTTCCTCCATACCATGACTACTTGTATATTGGTGGGTGACACTAACCTGACAAGAGTTTGCGGAAATGCTTGCCGAATGAGTTCCTGCACTTCACATATAGTGAGAAAGCATTCTTATATTGTGCAGAATCATCACTGACCTCTGATGCTTGAGTACTTTCAAACTCAAGAGAAAAATCTGAAACTCAATACACAGAGAGTTTGTTGCTGTCTCAAAATTTGGCTTTGATATCACAAAATATAATAGAGGCATTTTCCAAAATAGGCAGATGGGTTTGCTGTTCAAAGGATCATTTTTTTGTGGTCAGCCTCTTAATTATTAAATGTCTGTTCCAGACATTTTGTTTTATCTTTTCTTGGCATCCTGTCAGATTTAATTTTTTCCAAGTAGATCTATTTATGTTACCTATAGGCTAAGGCACTTTTTTATCCTGACATTATGCTGAGTCCACTGACCTTTTGATTAGGCCACATATCACGGTGGGCTGCTTCATAAAAGCTTATTTATAGCTGGGCATTGAATCAAATGACTCAGCTTCATGTTAGAGCTGATCTTTTCTTAATCCATGGAGCTGTGGTTTCGTGATATGAAGAAAAGTTGACAATTGGTTAACACGGTTTGTGTTGTTAATCAGTGTGTATGTGTGTGTGTGCCTAAGATTCTATTTTTCCCCCCTTCGCTCATTCAATTCCTTTCCTGTCATGGCATGTTGGTACAGCAACCTCAAATCAGCTGACAAACAGAGACCACAGGCAGACAGGCAGGAAAATAAATAAAGCTGTTACCTTCACCCTTACACCAACGCATCAAATTCATTCACATTTGACCATGTAATTCTTAAAAAACAAAAAATTAATTGTGACAAAGCTATTTTGACTAAGTTGCCAGATGATTTCTATGGCCAACTACCATTTGTAGAATTATAGTAACCCTCGCTTGTAAATGGACATAAAGTGATATTTAGATTGATATTTGGATAAATTTAATCATCTGTCATGACCTAATGGCATAACAGCTCTTTGGCAACACAAGATATAAACTGCTGCTGTCCATGCTGGTCAACTATCCAGTGTGTGAAATTATGAATTTATGTGTGTGGCAAGGATACTGTATGTGACGAAAGTTGTTATTTATTTATTTATTTATTGTAGTGGCTCATGAATGGATGTGTGGGTAAATGTAAGTCAAAACATTCCACTGTGCTGTTGCTACTGGGTGTCATGCTCTCACACAAACAGACAGATTAGCACACAGACACACACATACACACACACACAATTTTACGCATATAGATAGGAATGAATTTTAAATTTGAATGAGATCAACATGGCTTCAAACAGTCATTCTAGAGTCTCGCTCTCTCAGTAGGCTAGTCTTGTTAGGGAGCGCTCAGACCACACACCTTGCCTAAATGGTATTTACCTTGCACTCTCTGAAGCCAGGCAGGCATGTTTCCCTGTGGATAAAATGTTCCCAAACCAGAAACAGACTGTTTAATAGCATTTAATTACTGCTGAGTTTACAGTCATAACCAGAGGGACTGGCAAATTTTGAAAAAATGTTTTAATCTATCTTGCTTATCAAACCTTTTCAGATAATTAACACCTCCACAATTATCTTTTTTTCAGATTTCTTGTATTATTATTTTGTTTGTTTGTTTGCTGGGACATTTGAGATAAGACTATTAACACTGTGTTGAGAATGGTGGGAGTGGATCCTACTGAAGGAAGCTGCCTGACAAGTCTTCATGACAATCTGACAAGATGAGCAATTTGTTTTTGTAACTTTCTGCTGGCTGCAACATGTTATTAAAAGTATAAACTCCTCAGGGGACAGCATTGAATCAAATCAAGCCATTTGCAATGCACCCTCAAATTTCAGATCACGTCCTGATTGAGTCTAACACAGATTTGACACATTTTTACAGTATGTGAAAGATTTAATCCAGTGATAAAAAGTACTTTTGTCACATGAATGCCTTTTTTCAGTTGAGAGACAATAGACAGATCTTATCTACATGTCCATTGAAGTGATTCTTTTCGGAACAGTGAAACGATAAAGCGAGTTGGTTTTACGTCTCAGTAAGGACACACTTCATAGTACAATGGTACACTGACTGTTTATAGAAATAAGAAGAACTGTGCATGCACAGTTGAAATACATAAATTGTAGACATATACAGAACACCCCCCCACCACCAACACCACCACCACCACTACCACTACACACACATGCACACACACACACACACACACACACACACACACACACACACACACACACACACACAAAAGGGACCACCTGAGGGACTACCCCATGTGAAAATGGACTTTCCGTGTGTAAGAAGCTGGATCAAGCAAACTTAAGTAAACAAGGAGGACACTACCTGACTTCCTTTACTCTTCTTGCCTGTTTAACAATCCCACAAGAGGAACTCATGTGAAGGACACACTTTTTTGTAAAGGCATTCACACTCACACACAAAAGTGCACATGAGCACACACACATACATACACACACACACACACACACACTCATTCACCCCACCAAATCCACCCCCTCTTGTTCTCCCCTGCCTCCTCTTTCAACTTCAAACCCAGTCATTTCTGCAAGCTGCACTTTGATTGTACCAAACACCTGTATTTTTGGGGGGAGACTTCCTCGCTCACTCCCGCCCACCATCTTTGATTGTTAAACGGCAGTGGCGCCGTCATTTCTGTCTGTGGGACAGACACTGCCCAGGAGTACCCCCCCCCTCCACACACACACAGACACACAGAGACACTCACACACAAAACTCTATCTCCAGTTCCTGGTTGCTTTATCTCTAATTGCTTGTGTATTTTTTCATGCTCTCATGATTACCACCCATGCATAATCCCAGCTCATCTTGACTGAGTCCCTCCTCTCAAAGCAAGGTGCTTACAAACTCATGCATACATAAAGACACAGTACATACATAGACACAGTTTTGAGATTTGTTTCTTCCTATATACAAACCATTTACAACTTTCTGATTTATGCAAACATATTCTTTCTTCTCCGCGTAAGCTATATGTTTGTCATTTTAACCTTTATGTTTACCCTTATTGTACTACTGGTTGAAACATTGTAAATACCAGGTCAATTATGTTGTCATCATGGAGCCAGTGCTTACGTTTTTGAGTTCCTTTTACTGGGGCCCATTTAATAAGTTGACTCTGAAAGTTGGGGAAAAGAGACCGGAGCTGTAATCAAATGTGTTGATTTTAAAGTATTTTATCATGATGACAATAATTATGAGAGATAACAGTCTAATTTATTTTTTTATGTGATGCTGATATTGGTGATTTCTGTGACTGCTAAAACAAGACCACTGAAATGTTTCAAGCTGATGACTAAAATGTACATAATAATGATAATTACAACATACAGTAGATACCCTTGTGTAAATACATAAAGACCTCACACAAAATATTTCAATAAGCTACATATGTATCGGAGTGTGATAGATTCTTGATGTTGTCATGGCTACTGCCTTTTTATAGCAACTGAGCAGCAGTGTCACCAGTTGCTATAGCAGGTTAGCAGCCATGGTTCTGGACACACAGCTCTGGATGGGAGACCATTGAATGGGACAGACATAGAGTCGAATGGGACAGACATAGAGTCTGGAGATCTTTGCCACGGTGGCTCATGCTGGAGACGCTTGCTCACTCCCACCCCCTTGTGCCTGGGTAATATCAGGCTTTGCCGGGGAGTGCTGATCCCTGCCATCCTGTTGTCTGTCCTCCACCCCTCCAGATTACCGTTCCCCTCCTTGGCTGCTGACCAGCTGTTTCCAGCCCACAACACAACACAACACAACACAACACAACACAACACAACACAACACAACACAACACAACACAACACACATATTTTCCTGAAGGGGAAGGGCTCAGAGCTTGACTCAGACAGTATTTCCTGTAGGCTACAGGTTACTAGCCAGGCTAGCACCACCTAGTGCTTCCGCTCAATAGCTCCACCACTGCATCAGGGAGCCATGCTGGCATAAGCTTCGGTCTCTGAGCTGGGACGGGCCAATCAGCAAGCAGAGGGAGGGCTAAAAGCATTATAGTTGAATTCAAACAATGCGTTCCAGTGCACAACATACGTCACAACCAAACAGTAGAGACTGGTTGAAGCAGAAAGTATCTGCCCAATGTGAAGTGGATACATGCCAACTGATAGGTTTCAGATGTAGTGAAAAAGTGTGAAAGCGGCTGATGCATCAGGATAAAACGTTGTTAAAACTGGTTAAAACTGGAACTGTAATGTAATGGAACTGTCAAGTGTAAAGTGACGACTTCAGATATATGAGTTATATGAGAGATTATTTACCTGGGTATGGATGTGGGGCAGGACAACAGGGAGTCTGAGAGGCTCTATGTTATCTCAGAGCTCTTCACAAGAGCACATTGATATACAGGCACATATGAAGTTAGGCTGACCCTGCTACTGTGTGTGTATACATAATTATACGTGTGTGAGAGGCCATGTTTTTTCTCCTTGGTAGAGGATTACCGTAACATTGCCTGAGTCACAGAAAATTTCACACTGCAGCCTTCCGTATGAGCCACATCACTCTCATTCAGTAAAAAGGTGGCCCTCCATCGCCAGTCTTACTGTAACTACCCAGCACTTTCCTCTAAAGCGTGACTAATCAAATCAAATCAGGATAAGCTCCAGTCAGGGTGTGTTTACTCTGTGAGCGTCCGTGACGTCCTTGTAGAATCTGTACGGGAGAGGGTAGTTGTCTGGGTGTGGCTGTTTTGTGGTTTGCCTTAATGTGTTTGCTTCCTGACGTGTATTTTTCATTTCAGTTCATCAGTTATTTATTGTTTGTGTGGGTTGTTGGATGAGTAAAGGGCAGACACGTGAGATGTCTGCGTTGTCTTGTCTCAGGTAAAACAGAATGGGCGACAGGTTGTCAACACAGGAAAAGAGATGAAAGGAGAACAGTAGACGGAAGGCAGGCGACAAGACGCGTGCCTCTGACCCAAGAGACTGAAACTTATCTTGGTGTTGTGGACCGACATTCAGAATACACCCTGACTCTTCAACCCCCCCCACCATAACACACACACACACACACGTCCAACTTCACTCTCTCTCTGTCTCTTTTTTCCTCTGTCTCTCTCTCTCTGTCTGTCTCTCTCACTTTGCTTTGACATGAAGCACTCAAAACCTCAGCACCATCACAGTTTAGGTGGCAACTGATCTGGGCAGGTGCATGATGAAAACTTAGGAAAAAGGTTGGCAGGTGAAAAAATAGCATTTTGTTTTTTAAAAAGAAGGAATAATCATTCAAAAATGTGCACAGTGTAGGTATGAAATCCAGCAAGAAATCTTTGATAATGCCAAAGCTTTGGACTTTGGACTCACTTTGTTTTCAAAGTCTTCAAAGATAGATTGATAGATAGATTTAGTAATGCAGTGTGAGAGAGAAAACATATACAGACTGTCTTGACTCAAAACAAAGGAATGTGTCCATTAAAAGGGGTGGTGATTGAATTTTAACAGGTTTCCGCTCAGACGCCAAACATAATTCCTGAGTGAGTACATGGGTATGACATTTGTCAATTTAACAGCACAGGCCATAAAAGCATGCCGGTTGTGTTGCAACAATGCAGTTTAACAGGTTCACAAATAACACCTTGCCTATATAGCTGTACATAACATTTATGTGGCACACAGTTTTGAAGCATGTAAGATATTTAATTGAATAGATAGAATTTTTATTGTTTCATGATATGATGCAGTGATGCAAGCAATGTGAAATAAATTTTTACATTTTTGTCCATGTGTTAGTATCAAAACATGTTAAACCACTCTATATATCTTAATCGCTATCTTAAACCACTATATATATATATATTTTTTTTTCGTGTGTGTGTACATATATATATATATATATATATATATATATATATATATATATACATTTTATTTTATTTATTTATTTTTTAAAGTACTTAAAGTACTTGTTTGGTCACTCTGATTAATATTATTTTAGTAGGCCTATTTATACTGTTGTTGCATAGACTAATTGCTTAAAATTAGCTTTTATTGGACCACTGAGCTACAGCCTATGGAACAGATAAATTTCAGATGCGACCTGCAGTGAACTAAGGGCTCTGACATGTAGGCCTGCCCGTGTAGTACGTCTATTATATATTGTGAGACAGCAGAAGCACTTACAAACTTATTTCCAACTTTATCACGCAGGCGGTGCCCTCTCATATGGCATGCAGTATCCCTTTAACGACCACTTCAGTGTTCCTACCTGAACCAGCAATCTAGCCGCAGTGAACCTCTAGCCCTATGTTTACCGTCTTGCCAACCTGTGCTTTGCTAGACGTTACACCTTTTACATTAGGCTACACGAGACAGCTAAATCAGGGAAGACCAATAGAACATTGGTTTGTCTTTGGGTGCAGTCACGTGACGACGGCGCTGCAACCTGCTTCCGTACAGGCTTGCGGTCCAGTTCTGAGCGAAAGAAAGGTAATAATTTTGCAGAATTAAATGTTACATATGTATATGATTGCGCGTGTGTACACAACAATACTGGCAGCCAAACTTTACTCATAATCAACACGACAACAAATTTTAACCTTTAGCTCAATTCGTCTGTCATCTTCCCAAAGAACACATGATAGCAAAGATACCGTTATCGTAGGCCGTGTCTTGGGAAGATATTTCAATAAATGCAGAATATTTCATCCGAAGATCGTACATAATGTCATAGCCTTTTGAGGGAGGTAGTGTATTTTAGTAAAATCAAGAAAGAATACGGACTGTCACTTATTCTAAGATTCGTGAATAGCTCGTCTTGTGTCATTCGGATTGCAAGAGATTAAGCTACGTCCAACCGATAAGCCTCGTAGTAGTGGAGCATTGTGCAACTAAGGTTAATTCCAGTTTTAACACCCTTGAAATCTTAAAAGTAGTCGAAGTCAGTCCGAAGTCGTTTTGTGCCACTCATTCTTTCAGTTTACCAGGGAGTAGTCATTCGCTGAACTACAGTCGACTCGATGTCCAACAGAAATCTGTCTGGTGATAATAGATTGAGGGAGGGACTGGCTGGCAGGTCGCAGTAGGCTACAAGCAACTTCGTGTCTGCGAAGCTGGGCGTGTAGCGGGCGTGTAGCAGGCGTGTAGCAGGCGAGCGCTATTCGCGCAGGATCATGCAGACTGTCAGTATTTTCCCCTTTTTCCTTCGCCTTTAGCCAGCCATTACCACAGTACATATGCAGCACTCTAATACACACAAACTGGATTATTTAGGCTAATTGTGACCAGCAGAATGAGAATAATTGGAAGAAGCTTTGAAAATACCTTTATGTGGTTAAATTTATGTGGTAATTTCAGGCATGTTTTATCAGATAGAACTGCTGAAATTATTTGTTTATGTAGGCCTAGTTTACATTTGACATTGAATTACAACAGAATCATAATAGTACTCTGAATATTTAATTGTTCAATTTGTCTGTGTTTATAAAAAAAATATTGCTTGAACAAATTTTAAGTGTACTACCATGAGGTTTTTGTTAGATTATTTGCAGAGTGAAGTTAGGGAATCAGTTCACATAACTAGTTAATGAGAGTAGAGGTTGCTGGAAGATCCTGAGCCTAGATCCTGATGAGGTTACTTATTTTCCCACCCAGGATGGCTGAGCCGCCTCGGTCATGCGACTGTTTTGTATCACTGCCCCCCGGCTCCCAAGATGACCACGTGATATTCGGCAAAAACTCTGACCGTCCCCGAGACGAGGTTCAGGAGGTTGTTTGCTATGCTGCTTCCTCCTACCCTGCTGGTGCCACGGTAGAGGTAAAGCCCCCCCCCCCCCCTCAACTCTTTAGAGTTGTTTTCACCGAGCCATCATCACTCTCTCTTTTGTAGAGCAGGCCTCCTTGTTAGAGTCATTGATTCAATCTCTGTTTGGCTACAATTGCCTGACAGTTAATAAAATGTGTAATACCAACACACTGTGCCGAATGGGTAAGTGTGCGATTAGTGAAAACTGAGTAAGACTTTGCTGAGCATGAGTAAGCCTGTGATTTCCCTGGCAGACTAAAGAAATGCTTATTAGCAACAAGTTGTTATGAAGGTATTGTCATTTAGAAATGTAGCCCCATAATGCTGCTTACGATCAGTGCAAGTACCAGTGTGGTTTGATGTATTTTCTCAGTTTGCCCACATACCCCCATATTTGTGTTCATCTTCCCCCTCCGTCCTCTCAGCAGTCCAGGTGGCCTCTGGTGAGCAGACAGCAGCCATCACTTGGAATTCTGCCACTGTTAACAGGATGCCCTAAATCCCCCTCTCTCTCTCTTTGATTGTCTCTGCCTCGCTCTCTCTTTCTCTCTCTTACTCTGACTCTCTCCTTTTATTTTTTCTCTCTCTTTTGCTTTTTCTCTCTGTTTTACTATCTATCTGACTGCCTGTCTCTCTCTCTCTCTTTTTTTCTGTTCCTCTCTGTAGTGCACATACATCACCATTCCTCAGGTGGAACACACCCACGCTGTGGTCTTGAGTCGACCCGCCTGGCTGTGGGGCGCGGAGATGGGAGCCAACGAGCACGGTGTGTGCATCGGCAACGAGGCCGTCTGGACCAAAGAGCCCGTGGGAGATGGAGAAGCCCTCCTAGGCATGGACCTGGTCCGGTAAGTGGGCAGAGCTGGACCTGAAACCTACCTGTGGTCAGCGAGCCAAGGGAGACACCCTTTGCATGCTGCTAAAAGCATTTTGCCAAAGGGAAGGAAATGTCAGCAAGTCTTGTCATCCATGGACATGTGTTGTTCTGCCCAATACCAGAATGGTCGCTTCGCAGAATTTATAGATTAATAGGTACTCTGTAAAAGGATGAAAACCGTAAGCCGTAGTCTGTTGGAGATGTTTAAGTTTAAAAAGATTGGCCCCTTGACTGATAATATTTTACCTCTGCATTCACAACGCCCCTCTCTGTTTGTTGATTGGATCCGGTAAAAATGCCACTGTAGACAACAAGCTCATTGGGATCAAATCTAGACTAGCACGGTAGGGAGATGATAATTGAGCGGAAGGGCATAGGAAGGCATGGCCAAGCCAACATTACAACAAGTGGTGCATCATGGATTATATACATGCAGTACTCATATAAGAGTATACAGTTTACAGTTTAGAATGTGTATACAGTTTAGAATGTGCTGATTTAACGAATCAATGTACAGAAGTGTATAGTTCATCCATTAATCTATTTTGTCCATAATCATTGGCTTTGAATAATTGTACCAAGCAACAGACAAAATTGACTACAAGAACAAATGGAAGCTCGATCCGTATCCTTATATGTTTTTAATGAGGGGCATAGATGAGGCTTTAGAATCACAGGTTATACGTCACTAGGATGTACATCATCTGTGTTTATTATTGACTCTGGGTCTCTTCCACCCCCCCACCCCCCATCTCCATCACCCTACTGGACAATGGGCAGATTGGGCCTGGAGCGTGGGACCAGTGCCCGGGCAGCACTGGACGTGATCACGGGGCTCCTGGAGCAGCACGGCCAGGGTGGGCCCTGCAGGGAGGAACGTGAGCCTTTCAGCTACCACAACACCTTCCTGCTGGTGGACCGCTCTGAGGCCTGGGTCCTGGAGACTGCTGGCAAGCTCTGGGCAGCACAGCAGGTCACTGGTGAGCAAAATTGTGGTGTATGTTTGAGTGTTTGTGTGCTGTTCAGTAATTTATATCTCTCAGGGACACTCTAAGATAGCGCGGTAGATCCTAAGTGTAAGTCTATCTATGAATGCCATAGTTACACATGTAGGCTGTTCTGGTTTAGATTAAATCACAAACAAGGTTGTTTTTCTGGGATTTGGCCCAGTGGTATTCAGCAGATGTCCTTGGAAGAGGTGTCATGTAGCTGGGAACACACTCTCTCTAATTGTTTGTTTTCCCTGGGGTAGGTGAGCCCGGGGTTGTTGTTGGAACAAGGTGAAACAGTATCATATCCTTGGATGTTTTTTGCCTGGTTTGTTTGGTGGATGTCAGTGAAATGCAAGTAATAACCACATTTTCATATAGTACCTCAGGCATATTTGTCATTCTCTGGATTCTTTAGGAGACATTTTGTTAATGTATTACTTGAGTGAGAGTAAAGAAATGACTAAACAAAAAGAAGCAACAATTATAACAAAATGAACAAAATACAAATGCAGCATTGCAACAACACAATACAAAGAGTGGCTAAACAAACTTAACCAAATATAACCAGTAATCAAGGAAATTTTCAATTTTTTGGTCTTTACTGTCAACTTTTAGACTGCCTAGAACAGTAGTCAACCATTGGGTAACAGAGTCACTCAGAGACCGATTACATCAGCTGTCAGAGAGAATTATGATGAAACAAAAATTAACACATAATACAAAGCCTACTTATTCATCACACATATTCATGTACAATATTGTCATAAGTACTGTACGCCATACATTTCTCACAGGACATTGTCTTGAAAAACTATTACAAATTCAAATTTATATGCTTGGATGTATTTGGCTAATAATGCTCAATGAGCTGCATTTATGCAGTCTGTACAGTATAATATCAGAAAAACTACAAGATGGAACAGAACGACTCATATCTTTTTATAAAGTGACATTTGGTGTTTTCCATTTTGTGTTCTGTGCAATGTAGGTTTGAGAAATTGCCTAATGCTATAAAAAAATAAACATCTTAAAACATCGTACAGCACTGAAAGAGACTGAAAGTATTTTGTCTCAAATGCTTTGAACAAAAAAAAAGTTATTTCAGTACAGTGGCTTGTGTATTTCAACACTTGCATGTGTAGAATAACAGATCCAGGTATTTCACACAAAGCACAGACTTCAGCCAGATCAAAGACACTTAGAGCATGTGTTGCTGCATGTTATCACTTGCCCTGTTTGATGTTCTCTTCACATTTGTGTGTGGTTGTCTCCCCTTCCCAAGTGCTCAACATTTGCCCTGCATGTCAGGATACACTGCAAACATGCTAGTGTTGGTGTGAAGCACCAAAGCATTTTTTTGGTAGTGCACTGGACAGAAATTCCCATAGTAAAACAGTTGTTTACAGTGGCTGTATAAAAAAGGCAATGTTGTTTGGGTCTGCAGCAGTACATAGGTTACACAGGTGGAATTTTATTAGTTTGCTCTCATGTGCTGGCAGAGTTCTTTTTTCATGTGAAAACTCCAGAGACTGACAGACTTTCAGGAAGTTGGTTCACTATCGGTCTCTCTGTATTTCTTCAGGAGAAGACAGAATGAACTGCGTTCACTCTTTGGACAATTAAATCTTGTTGTGTTGTTGCAGTTGGCTGGGAGTAGAAGAGTATTAACCAATACCATGTTTCTTTTGTGCATTTGTGTGTGTGTGTGTGTGTATGTGTATGTGTATGTGTATGTATGATTGTATGTGTGGCAAATGAGTATATGTGTGTATGTGCACCTATGTATGCTTGTGTATGTGTGTATGAATCTATGTGTGACAAATGTGTGTGTGTGTCCTCTTGTGTGCCTGTGGCTAGCTGGGGTGAAGAACATCTCCAATCAGCTGACGATAGACACGGAGATCTCTCTGGAGCACCCGGAGCTGCGTAGCGTGGCTCAGGCACAGGGCTGGTGGGACGGCCAGGAACCCTTCAGCTTCAACACCATCTTCAGCCCCGACAACCCACCCGCTCGCATGGAGTTGGCCAAGCAACGCTATCATGGTGGCACGGAGCTCCTACGCCAGCACGACGGTGAGTTGCACGAGACAAAAGGTCAAAAATGAGAGCATGGGATACCAATGGGAGGACATTTTTATATTTGTGAAGATATGATTAAGAAGGCAGAAGCAAGCATACAAGGACTGTGAAGTCACATGTGGAGGAAGGGATGTTTCTGTATGTGTATGCGCGTGTGTGTATGTGAGAGAGAGAGAGAGAGACTGTGTGTGTTTGTGTGTGTGTGTGTGTGTGTGTGTGTATGTGAGAAAGAGAGATACTGTGTGTGTGTGTGAGAGAGAGAGAGACAGTGTGAGTGAGTGAATAAGTAAGTGAGTGAGTAACAGCAAGTGTTTAAGACATTAACGGCAATATGTGATCTTGTTACTAGTACAAGTAAAGGGGTTTATTGTGACTCAAGTGAATCCTGAATCCAAAAAACAGTAAAAACAGTAGTAGAAATACACAGCAATTGTGATCATTCTGTTAATAACACATCTCTAACAGTCTAGCCAATATGTATATCAAATAAGATCTAACATTCCTAACCTGTGTTGTGGACACGCTTTCATGGAAAATGAGTAACCCCATGTGACCAACAACTAAAAATTGCACCTTTAAGAAAAAAAAAAAGCTGTAGCCACATACTTTGACCAATTTGAATTTTACAATTCTACTTTTGTCATTAATGGGTTATTGCAAAGCCTGAACTGAATTAATATGGGTTAGATTGTGTTGGGTGATGTGAACTGTGTCTTATGAAAGGTATGAAGTCATTACCAGAGCCCATTTCTTTTTTCCTCTCCCCCTGCCTGTCATGTAACAGCATGAGCTCATTTCTTCTTTTCTTCCTTCTCTTCTTGTTGTTCTTCTGTTAATTCTTCTTTTTCTTCTTATTCTTTTTCAACTTCTTCTTCATCTCCTCCTCCTCCTTCTTCCTCTTCTTTCTCTTCTTCATCTTCTCCTTTGGATGGTCTCCAGGCTCAGTCACGGCTGAGATCATGATGACCATCCTAAGGGACAAACCCAGTGGTATCTGCATGGACTCTGGAGGCTTCTGCACCACGGGCAGCATGGTGTCCATCCTACCCCGCGACCCGGCCTTCCCCTGCGTCCATTTCTTCACTGCCACCCCAGACCCCTCCAGGTGTCATTACCTTTAACATGAACCTTTTATTTGAACCATGAATCCCAATGTCCTCTGCGTGAGGCCTTGAACCCTTAAAGACTTAACTAACATGGATAGACTGCATGAATGCCTGCTTCATACCAGGTAAATCTGAGGGTTAAGGGCTTTATGATGCTTTTCATTTATGTACAAAGCTGGATCTCAGTTCTTTGAATGATGTCAGCATTACACAGTAATTAACAAACAATAGCTAATTACAACATAGCTAGACTGAGAATGGACACTATTATCTGTGATTATTTGTGATCAGTCGGATTTATTAATAAGACACAAACAGGACAGGACTGCTAATAAACAGTGCATATCTACTGTATGTTACTGTTAATGGGTGCTGCCTTATTGTAAATTCAGTCTCAGGAGTACTCTAGGATTGCACAAGCTGACAGGTCAGAAACCAACTTCAGGAGCCAGTCTATTTACAACTTCCTGCTTCAGAATTTGAAAAAAAAAAAAACGACTTCCGACTCCAAACGGAATGTAGCATTAGGGTTAGCTCTGGGATAGTCAGTTACTCCTGGCTAGTGCTCATTATCAGCAGTTACATGGACGCTAGTGAGGGGCATTAGCACGTTAACACTGCATTTCCGTCCTCGAAACACGGCCTCAGGAGGTGCCTGGGACCTGTGAGGTTGGTTATTGAGTTTTATTACCTCCCCTGGCCCTTCAGCTGGATTAGCTCTTTATTGCTCTCCCCTCTTCAGCCCCTTGCTAGCCCTCAGGGGGCTGTAGCTTAGCATAATGGCTGGGTATGGGGCTGATTTTATGCCCCTACAGAAATAACAATCTGATTGCGTTTGTACACTGTGGATGACCATCACTTGGTTGTCTAGGCTGTAATTAGCAACTGGTGAAAACTCTAAGGCTTGATTTCTGGACAGAGTTGAGCAGACATGAGAGTTCACCTCAGGTGACCCCTACAGAAGCTTTTGGTCAGCAACATAATCCCTGTGCTGGGAAAGAGTATTGATAAATATGTTTCAAGCTCTCGCACCTTTGGTCAGTTACTTCAGTTCAGTTAAACTGTTGAAGTTATTGTGGATATTCTGAACAATTTTGTAATACAAATGGACAAGGATGTGACAAAAGACCAATGACTGTCTAAATTTACTCCAGGAATACTCAGATGAAAATCTGGATATGGGAGATATACCTAACACAGTACGTTATCATGCTCATTGATTTGGTCAGTTAGAGCGATGAGGGTCGAGATTGTCGAAGACCTTGGCTTTGATTATAAAATCATTACTTTAATTCTCTGCATTTTCCTATTTTAATCATTCTAACTATGCTTTGGACCCTAGTAAGACCAACTGTTCAGGATTCTTGATGACATTGCACAGTTCCACCATTCCACATGTACTCTGTCCCTTACGTTCTTCCGAACTCCTAACTTTCCTAATTAGTGGCTTTCTCTGCCCACAGGTCAGTCTTCAAGCCTTTCATCTTCTCGGAGGTGATGATTCCCGTCACCAGAGTTGTCTCGCCGCAGTACGGCTCTGACGACCCAGCCAAGAAACTGCCTCGCTTCCAAAGCCGTGTGGACCGGCAGCATGACCTTTACAAGGCCCACCAAGAGGCACTACGCACCACTGAGACAAACCCGGTGTGTGTGTGTTTGTGTGAACATTCATTCATGTGTGTACAAAGGCCACGCAAATCGTCTTTAGTGGTGTTTTTATCATAACAAATTACACAATCAGGAGTTGAAAAGAACATTGGAACATTAATATTAGAAATAGTTATCTGTGAGACTTGAAAGATTTTTCCAGAGGTTAACTAAATGCAAAATCCACAAGGACACCTTTTTTTGTTTTATCTTAGGTGTTTGATGGCTTCTGGCCTGTATGTTTCTTTTGTTTGTTTGTTTCTTGCAGCAAGCCGGCCAGACCCTCCAGGAGACACTTCGCTACCTGGAGTCCCAGTGTCTGATAGACATTGGTGCAATGCTCAGAGGAGAGATCCCAGGCGAGGAGCTGGGTGATCTCTTCTTCGATTGCGTGGACACAGAGCTGAAGTTTTACCAGTGAGAAAGAAGAGGTAAAGATATACACTACCTTGTATGTGAAACAGGGCAGGGGAAACCACACAGTCACTTGTGTTACTCTGCACTCTGTGTAGTGTCTCAGATTAAACACAATTTAGGCTTCCTCTGTAATCTGGGTTACCATTATCATGGCTGGCGACCTGATGATGCTCCCCCGCTCTCTTCCTTTTCCAGCTCCATGACGAGGACACGAGAACCTGCTGATCCATGAGCTCTAAGGTCCGTGACCCCTGATCGAGCATTCCAGTCTCTTTCATTACCCCTATCTCTTAATAGACTCACAACGCCATGCATTCATTACCGCTGACTGTCCGTAGTCATTTCAGTGGGAGCACCCTTTGTCTGTCTGTATGATTTCCCATGCAAGGGATTGGGGTGGGGGTGTGGAGGAGGGGATACCAGTACATCATTGCACTACATTAGTGAGAGTGTGTTTTGTCATAGTCTGCCAGTGTATGGATGTAGATGTGTGTGATGCCATTTGTAAAATCACACGCTGCTTGTTGTTGCTGCAAATGAGGAGGGCTCCAACGCCCTTTTTGTGAGTCCCGTTGGTATGATTAATAAAATTTAAGATCTGGCTAACAAGACATTTGTGTTTGTTCTCCTATGAAATGGCTGTTACAGATTTGATTTGGGATCCAAATTTTGTCTGAGGTCATTTAGTCAAGCAAACAGATTGTCACCAACTAACAAGTTCTATAAATTCAATTTATAATTGTCTAATTGATCATTTGCCACGAATAGGTTATGTTCAGCTCTCCTTTTGCCTCTATGAGTTTCTGCAACAGTCAGACAATATGAATAAGCCAACATAATTATAACCTCAAACATGTACTTATTTGCAGCCGCCCATACAGGTGTTCTGGTTCCGGACAAGAGGAATGCCCTCCCCTTTACCTGCCTAGAAGTTTGCTTCTGTACTGTGTATGAAAGCACAATTTTGGAACAATTTATGTGTTTTAATCGTGCCTCAAGATCTTCTTGGGACACTTAAGCCCACAAAATGTACTGTAGTGCAATGCTGTGTTGTCATGCATTGAAAAATATATTTGGAACAACACAAAAGGAATTTAAAGAGCTTATAGGAAAAGCTCATTATAAGACAAAATATTCTTTCCTCGCCATCTAAGATACTTTAAACATATAAAGTGCACCTCATTTCCACTTGGATGGTGGCTAAAACATGCATCTAAGCAAACCTAATGCTTTTAAGAACATTCCCTCCTCCACCCGTAGAGGGCAGTGACGATCTAAGAAGTACCTGTGCAACTCGATCACTACCATAGAGAGAGGATCACCAAATTACAGCAGAAACACTTTGATTACAGGCGGGCAGCAGTGGAGGAGTAGGGTAATTAGTGGGGTTTCCGTTTCTCTGTTAATAAAACTTATGGGTAACCAATTAAGCAAGTTTTAAGTAGCCTACAATATTTTTAGGAATGTGGATGGACCATAAATGAATTTATGGAGAACATATCCAGAATTCATAAGTGAGTGCAATACGGCAATTAATATTATGAGATGTCTTATAGGAAGCAGCTGGGGTGCAAGTAGGCTATATGAGATCTGTTAGACATATCTATACTGCTTTACTTAGGTCAGCCTTAGATTATGCATGAATTGCATATGGGTCAGCTGTCAATTCTCAATTAGACTACACAAACTTTAGGTAATCCAGGCACAGGCTTTACATTTGTGCTGTGGAGCTTTTAGACATCACCAGTTCCAGCATTGCTGGTGGAGGTTGGTAAAACGCAGTTATCACTACGGCGTCTCCAGTTAAGCATGATAACATTGCAGAGACATTTAAAGGATCATCCAACTGAATCAGTTCTAGACAAATATTGGGAGTTTGGGCATATACAGTTTAACAGTTTTGGATGGGTAGAATATATATGAAGCTGAGAAATTTTGTTCTTGACAGTTATCTCATAGCTGCACAGTGGTATTGATTTTGAGAGTGCCTTGGCGAAACACTATAGAGAGTATGGTAGGATGAATGTTAGATACTGTTGCACCATAACATTCCATCATAAGTGTGTGAATGAAATTTTCCAGAGCCCATACAGACTTTGTCATAGGGATATATCTGTATTTTTTATTTGGGTTCCATCACATACAGATGTAGATGGCAATGAAGTTGTGGACTACCTGGCCAAAAAAGCTCTTAAATTAAACCAGATAATCTAGTTGTGCCATTGAGTAGAGACGGAATTAAAACCATAAGTAAAACCCAAGTAAGCAAACTATTTCAGTAGCGTTATGGACGTGACAAAAAGTCAATTTATTCCATGGTGTGTGTGTGTGTGTGTGTGTGTGTGTGTGTGTGTGTATATATATAGCGTCTAATCCCCATTGATGCTCCACACCCAGAACAGTTGGTGGCGGTAATGCACCATGTTGGGTGCCAACCGCCAATAAAACTGAGGAAGAAGAGACAGGATCACAACAACGCTGTGAGTCAACGTCTCGGTGGAAGTGGGGTAAAAGTCACCTATTTCGGAATAATCTTGATGTTGTTGTGAAGTACTTTCTCTTACAACAGAAACGTTAGATGTGTGGCAAATCAATAATGTAGTGGAAAGTGACACTGACCTAATTTTTCTCGAGTTCTAGCCAAGAGCTGCTGCAGGGCCTGTTGAAGTCTGCGTCTGTGACCAAGTAGGAAAACTGGAGCAAAGTAAGGTGGCTAGACCATTAGATTAACTTTAGTCAAAGAACGGTGATCTATCCACCTTAAAAGATGGGGTGCTACTGTGAATGAAGACCTTTCTCAGTTCGTTGAGGTCAACTGGAACATAACACCCGAAATCCACCAGCGAATCACAAGGCATCATGGCTTGGGATAACGCTTCATGTAGTAAAGATGCAGACGATGCAGAGCTCGTGAGAAAAAGGAAACAGTTGCAGTTAATTGAGGAACAGATTGCTCGTAAAAAGGCTACTATCGCTTTGAAAAAGAATAAATTGCAACAGGGCCCCCTGTTGGGGCAAAATACTGAACTGCAAGAAACGACACCATATCGAGAAAAACATGATGAATATCGGGGAAATGAGTGGAACACTCGAAGAGAGATGGAACCTAACAGTCCATTGAGACCACACTATCAGGAGGCTGCACGTCTCACGAAAAGACAAGTGAGTACTCTGAATGAGCTGAGAGGCAGCCACATGTGACCTCCCTTAAAGTGAATAGGCCTATCCGATCCTACACAACCACGCCTTTATTAAATATTTAGGCTATCTTCCTTCCTTATGAATGAACGTCTTCTGTAGGTTGCCTTGAGCCTGTGATACAGTCTTGACAGGAGTTTATTCTGTTGTGTGTGCGCGTGTGTAGCCTATCTATCTCACACTCAAACCCCAATACTGGTAGCTTACACCAAAGCCACTTTATCATTTCACCATATTAGCCACTTTTATTAATTTCACATAAAGTGTTTAATTATTATTATTATTATTTAAAATTTTCCTCTTTAACAAGATTCAGTTTAGAAGAGCTTCTTGGCTAAACTCATCATAAAGTCTATGATGATAGAATAGAGGGAGGAGCATTAAGATGGGCAATAATAAAGTGAGCCTAGATTGCAAAAAGTACAGAGCCCCTAAAGCCACACGAGAAAACGTATACATTTCAGGTCCCTTTAAAGGAATACGCCACCCCCAGGTGAAATTGAGTCTAGGGACAGCAGGGATTTCACCTGAGGGTGGCGTATTCCTTTAAAGGCTTCATAATACACCACTGGCGATGGTGGCGCAGGTGCCGTTCAACCGGAGGGTTGCAGGTTCAAGCCCCACTCTGCCTGACCCCATCAAAGTGTCCTTGAGCAAGATACTGAACCCCAAATTGAAGCTGCAAGTTGGCACCTTGCATACACACACTGTACAATTGTTGTGCATGCTCATTGGAGTAGAAAAGCGCTATATAAATGCAGTCCATTCACTGTAGATCACATCTTATCTAAGTGGGCAATATTGTGAGGAAAACAGAGGACGGGGATGGGGGTTTGCTAGTGTAGTGATGAGATCTGAACATTGTTTCAAATACTTTTGATTAATATATTGTGTATCACATCAAATCTTCAGAGAAAACACATCTTAATTCCAGGCAAGGCAATTTTATTTGTTGTTTATGATTAATTTGTGGCAAAGCCTCTCTAGTTCCATTTACATTTATGCATTTATACATCATGTAATACAGCCCTTTTACAATAGTATTGTCTCATGGCACTTTACAGACAATAGTAAGGAGCACCCAAAAGCAACAGGGGCAAGGAAAAACTCAGTTGTTTTAGTTATTTAAGGAGGCAACCTTAGGCAGATCCACAGCTCACATGGCCAACCCACCTGCCAGGGGTCATGCAGGAAGTTTTGGCTGAGCATCATAATAATTCCTGAATATTGTCTCACAACATCATATGGTTGTCAAGCCATAGATGGCTGTCTACAATTCTGGCTGGTCAGTGTAGTAGCAGTCAGACATAATGTAAAAAGGGTGGTAGTGTAGTGGTTAAGGAACCTGGCTAGTGTGCAAGTAGCCTGAAAAGTTGTAGGTTCAAATCCCAGCTGTCACTGCTGTGCCCTCGAGCAAGGCACTTAACCCTAAGTTGCTCTAGGGGAGACTGGCCCTGAACAATTGATAGTTGACAAAATTGTAAGTCGCTTTGGATAAAAGCGTCTGCTAAATGCATAAACATGTAAAAGTCAAGGGGTGAGATTAGTCATGGGGGTAGCATTGGGTGGGTCCATTTTGACAGTGCCATCGTGAGAAGGGGTTAGTCACAAGCCTTCTAGGAAGGAGAATCGGTTCTGGCATGGGCCTCCCTTGAAGTTTGTCGCAGTCCATTCAGGAGGAGTTGGTGACGAGGAAGTCAGCCAGTGGGAGGCAGGGATGACGCTCAGCAGAGATGATTGTGGTGTATGTGACTAGAGAATGCAAATGAGTTAGGCCAGTCTAAGTGATTTAGCAGATGCTTTTATCCAACGTAACTTGCATTACCGTTACATTACATTATTATCTACTGCTCTCCCCTAGAGCAACTTAGTGCCTTGCTCAATGGTGGCAGCTGGATTTGAACCCACAATTTCCACGCTAGCCTGGTTACTTAACCACTAGGCTACGACTTCCCCTAGTTTCAAACCGTTGTCTGATGCTCTTGATAATCAAATTCTTCTGAATGCACTCATAATGCTTTGTAGAAATCTACCTTTTATGTGTAATTCTTGTTGAATACAGTGGTCACACATGGTTCAACTTTATATAGGAAGGTGCCGCTGAAGCTAGTTTATTCGCATGCTAACTTCAGTGGATATCTGGACAACATGGTGCTTAGGGATTTTTTTCTGAAATGAATGCAGCTGTTTCTTCAAATTCTGTTGCTCTTTCTATGGTATTTTGGGAAAATAGGCTAAAGTAGGCCAGGTTATGACATGAGCATTGGCATTGGCACTGGCATTTGACTTACACTTTTCCGTACACTTCATATACTTTTTGTTTTTTGTGTTTAGCCCTCAAATACTGGCCGTTTTGCAGAGCAGAGAAATGCAGAGTTTTTGCAGAGAGATGTAAATAAGAAACGGAAAACCGAGTTAGACTACAACTCAACCTTCACCCAAGAACACAAAGTCAAAGCTTCGAGACCTCACTGCCACTCAGAACATGCACGGTCATCTCCAGTTTACAAGGTAAGGCTTGCTGTTGATTGTCCCCTGAGGGAACAGAAGTCCCTTACCCATCACACCTAGTCTTTGTTTATGTGTATAAAGGAATAACCAATGACTAGGGATGCAATGGTATGCTGTATTTTATCGAACTGAACTGTACACCCCCACAAGCATTTATGCTGCATAATGGATTGAAGGTTGATAATCAGTGCTGTCAATCGTTAAAAAAAAACGATTGGCGGGCGGGCGTCATTTTTGGTTTTGAGTAAGGTCTGTCCCCTTCAGCATACATTTAGGCAGTAAAACTTTCTGGAAAATCAATGAGAGAAATTTGAATCAATTTGACAGATACCCCATCTCTTGCTGCTCATTGGAAAATGAACAGTTGTAGACCTAGGCTACAGACCAGGCCTTGTCATTTAAAAAAAATAAAATAATTGGTTTGATTTTTTTTAAATACTGTACCATTTAATAACTCTACCATTACTGTGGCCCAAAAATGTGATGCTTACTGAACCATGAGAACACTATGCCATTGCATCCCTAGCATGAACACAAGCATATTGGTATGAAATAATTCATTTTCACACTAATACCAAAATGTGATGTCTCTCATTCTTTCCACACCAGAGTTCAGCTGAAGAGTCATGTAATTTCCATCTAAATCACACCCCAGGAACAAGTAATAGTGGTGCACCATCAAAGGGCTTCGACCGCTTTCTCAGCATCCTTAACCAAGGGATAGATTTAGGAAGACTCTCTGACATAGTGAATACACCTCAGGATGGAGCTGTGGATAACAAGGGAGCAGCGGTTTTTCATGACGAGACACACAGGAGTGTGGATTGGAACCATGATGACTCAAGAGACAAAGAAAGGGGCTCTAGATGCACAAGGACGGAGACTGGTGTCGGAAAAAGTCACTCAAGAGACAAGGAAAGGGAATACAGGGGCAGTCTTAGAAACTCTGAAGAGAGGCACAGGGAATCATCAGGCAGAAGAAGTGACTTTAGAGACAAACGCAGACACTCAGATGAAGAGAAAAGCAAAGCTGACTGGAGAGAAAGAGACAGGGGGTGGGATTCAAGAGAGAGGGACAGGAGTTGGAAATCCAGAGAAGGAGACAGGAGTTGGAGCTCCAGAGAAGGAGACAGGGACCGGGATTCAAGAGAGAGAGACAGGAGTTGGAAATCCAGAGAAGGAGACAGGAGTTGGAGCTCCAGAGAAGAAGGTAACCGGGATTCAAGAGAGAGAGGCCAGAGTTGGAAATCCAGAGAACAAGACAGGAGTTGGAAATCCAGAGAACGAGACAGGAGTTGGAACTACAGAGAAGGAGACAGGGACTTGGATTCAAGAGAAGGAGTCTGGAATTGGAACTCTAGAAAAGGAGACAGGAGTTTTAATTTGAGAGACGAAGAAAGGACTTGGAACTCCAGTGAAAGAGACAAGGACTCAACACACAGGATGTTGGAGTCAAGAAATAGTCAATGGGATCAAGAAAACAGCACATCTCAGACTGAAGATTTGGATAAAAAATTGAGAAACGGGGAAAGGGAAGATAGGCATTTGGAACACCACCATGATTCCCTGAGTCCAAGCAGAAGAACCTCAAGAGACATTAGCAGCAGCACAAGGACTAGGAGCAGATCTTCCAGCCCCATCTTATTGTCATCAGAAGACAAGACGACGGCAGAGAAGAGGGAACAATATTCCAATATCCAGAGTCTTTTCCAGACTGTGGGGCTGGACCTTGGACTTGATGAGCTGGACCGATTGAGCAGTAGGACTCAGGAAAGGCTCTATGGTGTGAGAAATCCAAGAGACGGAGCACAAGTGGAGCGCAGGCAGCAGCGCCAACATTGGGACTCTTCACAATTGGCCAGCTCAGATGATCGTTCTCTAGATTCTCTCCGCACACAACATGACTCCCAGGAGCACAGAGGTGATGCTAAACATCCTCAGAGGGATTCTGAAACCCAATCAATAGACTTCTTTGCCCCAGGCAGTTCTGCTGTCCAGAATGTATCCTTGTCCACTTTGTCCCAGCCTCCACTGGCAAACTATTCAAGATATGCAATGACTCATAACTTATCTGAAGGTCAGCACCACAGTGCCTCTGTGCAAGGCTTGACCACTGGTTGGAGTGGAGTGGCACATTCTCTATATTACCCTCAGTATCCTCCTACAACACCATCGCAAGCCCCTTATCATCTATGCCCTCCACAGCTACCAACACCTCTGAGTCACTTGCCCCCACCATCAATTCATCTGGCCCTACCACAGACTCTACCCCCACCTCTGCCAAACCTTCAGTCACTCTCAAATCTAACCCTTCCTCTTTCAGGCACATTTCTCCCATCGTTTCCACTGCCTTTCCCACCACCAGGCTCACAGGCAACGTCTGTACCAAGTCTGGCAGTGACACATACAACCTCCACCAATGAGACGTCACGTTGCCTCAAGGCTTTGGTAGAAGTGCTCTACTGCCACCAAAAAAACAGGACACGAGTGTCCTGCTTACTCTTACTGGGTCACGGAGGATTAGGACGCTCCAAAGAAAGAGAGCCAAGGAGAGGAAGAAGCAAGCTTTAATTGAAGGTCCTAAGTGTGCTGCTGATGTTGCAAAAATAATGCGCTGGAGGATTTCTAGAAAGACTAGAAGGATTGCTGCAAGAGCTAAGGTTAAAGCTGTGGCTGCGGCTGCTGCAGCAACTCTAGCGCCACCGGTGGCCAACACCGGGACTGTAGCACCTCCTGTGTTTGGTGCTGCTGCTCCCGTTGCTAAACCACCAAAACCAGCTAAACCTGTGATAGTGCTTCGCCTAAAGAGTGGGGAGGTAGTGGGATCCACAAGACCCGCAGTGAAGGCAGGGGACACGGCGGCCACAGTTGCAAATGTGACTTAAAGATAAATGTGTAGGACACAACAGACAAAATACTTACTCTAGATGAACTGTAAAAAAAACTGTTAGCAACTTCTATTCATGATTTTCACTCTTTCCATCATCACCTGATTTGATCTGTTTCCAGAAATGACCTGTTTATAAATGTTTGTTCATTGTATTTGTTTTGCTAGAGATATTAATTTAGATGGGAGGCTGCTTTGAGGAAACAGAGCAAAAAGTAATATTTTCTACTCTCTAATGTCATTAAAACATTGAGATTATTTGCATAATGTCGACTATCAGTCTTAAGTAGTGTGTAGGTATCAGGTGACTGTTGTTGATCATAGATTAGCATTGATTAACATGTGAAAGGATCAAGAAAAAGGTTGTGGATATGTGCTGCAACATAACTTTGACTAGCTCAACTGCACAAAAGCAATAACTAACCTGGAGTAGTGGCATCTACTGAGTTCTCCTTACTTTAGCTTAACAAATTTGCCCTTACAAAAATAATATCCAAGTACTGTACATCTGAAAAGACTTCTAGTTTTATGACCATAAACTGGTGATAGCCCTGTATTGAAAAAATCTGAATTGGCATGTAAGAACTTTAATGATGATAGGTTGTGTGAAAAAACTCACCCTTGCTGCTGAATTCTTCTTCTGAAATTTCAGTTCTCAGGCTCTCACCTCTGAAGAATAAGAAAAAACACAACCTTGCCATCATCCATTTATATATCCATTTATATTTATTATTTTATATTTGTTATTACTTATTTATATATGTGTCCATTTAAACTGCAGTGGATTGGAGTATTTGAGTTTATATTTGAGAAAGAGTCATTGCATTTGAAATCGTCTAGCTCCTTTCTGGTGCTACAATTTCTTACTGATATTAGGCTACTGTGGTCAAAAAATACCAGGCAGGCAACTTGGTGGATCACTGCAGTCTTTAATCACGACGCCGGAGACAAGTTACCCACACAAACCTACTCAAGGAATGTATAGTAACAAGCCTGTCCTCCTGGAGACTAAAATTCCCTTTTATACCCCCCAGAGCAGACATCAGATGTAAACCAAATGACAGACCTCCCTGCCCTCACAATGACATTTGACTTCTCGCCCTCCTGTTGTTTTAGCTTGTTTAGGTTCCCTGTCCTGGTGAAGATAGATATCTATTCCCTGTCCTGGTGATAGATGTTTATTTGGTTTCACCAGCACCCTCTGTTTCCCCCGTTCCTAACCCTAATCTGCTCTGGTTTGTTGTCTTAACTCTTTAGACTCAGGTTACACAACACATGACATACATTTGTATCACATTAATATTCATTTCTAGGATATTACAAATTTTCTGACACTACATAAATGGTGTAATTATGCCTCCAGTAGTATTGTCCTGTTTTAAGATGACAAGAAAGGTATTTACACTTTACATCATTTTAACAAATCATTATGTAGGGTAAAGGTAGGGTAAGCAAGGCTAACACTCAGAGGTCCAGGCCCTTTCAGACACAGAGGCAGTCTACACTTTGACATTTTTAAGTTTTTCATCTAACTAAAAACATGCAAAAGTGGCACATATGGTTATATTCTAGAAGACCTTAGGAATAATAATATAAGAGTAAAGTGAATGTAATGAAATTAGTTTTTATTAAAATTCTGTGTAAATACAACTACACAAAAACCTATTTTCAAAAGTCTTCAAACACTGTAAAAAAAAAACACACTATAAGTATATCTGGCCAAGACTTTTGAAGTTTGAGCCTTGTAAACAGAAGTGTTGGCTACATAAAAGTCAGAAGAACATTCAGAAATGTGCTGTAGTTTCAATACAAATTGTAAAAAAGTAAAACAAACTGAAGCCAGCGGCTGTTTCAAATAAATACTGATTAGATGGATGTATCACACCTGTAACTGCCCCCTCCCCACTGTCATTGTCCATGTGTCCGTGTGTCAATTGCTGTCATTGTCCACCTGTCAATGGCTCTGCCAGGGAACTGTTACCTTGCCAAAAGCTTTGCAAAAGAGCTTAGATTGAGCTTTGAAAAGAGCTCATCTCGGATGCCAAGCAATAAAACAGTTTCTGTCTTGCTGAAGGCAAAGGTAATTACATTACATTACATTTCATCATCGCCGTCATCACTGGATACATCTGACCGTGCGTCGTCAGACTCACTCTCCAAAGCGAGTTCTTCCTGAATCTGCCGTGAGGCTTCAGTAGCCGACATAATCTTGCTGGACATCCTTGCTCAGTGCTCAAGGTAACAGTGTTTTGCAGAACCAAAACATCCCTCTACCTTGCGGGTTTGTATACACTGGTGAAATGGGGCGTGTTCTCACCTTTGCCGCAAAACAATGACCCAATGACGCCACTGATTGCCCTGGTGTTTACCATCTGAATAGCTGAGGGGTGTGTCAGTAACAGGCTGCTACTGCCTGAACTGGTGAAAAACATAACATGTCTATTTATTCTTTTTACAAAGCGCATTCGATACATGTTAAAATATACATATTCGAAAACTAGAAGACTGAAGGTTTCCAGTGGTGTTACTCATATGTTTCTAGGACAAAAACTCGCGGAGCTACAGATGTGTTTTTGGAACAGTCCAAAAAAAAAACGGAGGGGGGCTATAGACTTGTGAGGGCTAAGGGTGCAGATCTTGGGATTCAAGGACATTGGCTTCCAGCGATTGTCAGAAACTTTTCACGTTGACTGATTTGCACTTCACAGGCAGACAGGCAGGCACCTGAGGAACACAAACACCTCAGGGACACACAATAAATAAATGTCTAATGGCACGTACCTACCATGTATGCATGTCATCTTGATATCCAGTGGTTCTGCCATGCTGTAACAGCTTCCATTTATTTGAGGAAGGAGTTGCTCAGTGTCCACAAGTTTTTTTGCTCATTCAGAAGTCTCTTGTGAAGTAAAGAAGGACTTGCCAACCAGTCTTCCACACTAACATAACCTAAACATGCCTTTGGACCATGTTTTGTGTACTGTACAGTATAATGGCATAATGGGGACATACAAAAAACCCTGCATTACTTTTCAATATAAGTAAATTTTTAGGTGATTAAGTGATTTAATTTTCAAAATACTAATAGCTGTTTTTCATACAATGGTTCAACTTTATGCTTGTTCAGTAGCCCGTCTTACTAGTTCACATGGAATGCAATCCATGCTATAACGACAGATGCCTGTGGAGGGAACGAACGAAAACAGCTGTTTCATTTGTTCCGACCAGGGACTGAAAAAACACCTGCGGGCCGTGCCCTACAGACAGTCCTGTAGATGTTTCTTATAAATATATTACCAACTACATGCACACGCGAGGGAGCTTGTGCACAACAATGAACTCATGCATGAGAGGAAAGGGGGGCATCCACCTTCTTTTACTGTCTATGGATATGGCACCCACCAATGACCATGGGGGAAATGGTGCCAGAAATGATGCTGATGATGATTTTTGGAAATGGCAATGAGAAAGTGCCTTACTAATTGGTGTCTATGTTGACCTACAGCAACAGCTTGATTACTGCACTTTGATAGAACCTTGATTAGATGAAACCAGGTGATGTCACTTTCACAACAATAGTTTAGGAGTGAAAGGATCTTCTAAACTTTTAAGAAAACCAAAAACATTTGGGGGTTTTTAAATCACGTTTGTAGCAAATGCCAAGGTTAATATTATAAGGCAAACATGCCTTACCAGCCAGGGATTCCTTTAAGCGCCCTGCAAAGTCCATTCCTGTTTGTTAGGCCTATGCCAACTCCATCAACTAGGTGGCAGCAAAGGCTTAAGCTTCAAAGTTTCTGCGCAGCTATGGTGCCACCGTCGAGGCAGCAAAATAACAAAAAGGTAACTTAGCATATTGTGTAGCTGTTGTATTTTGCAATTAATAGGACGCCGCGAAAATGCCGATAATGGAGAACGCATGCTACGTGTAAAGAACAGCATAATGCAGCGGAATGTGAAATTGACACGTTTGATTTTCGTGCTGTCTGAGCCAACGTAAAAAGCAGGCTTCTGCCAAAACTGGACGAAAGCATCGCAAGGTAACGTTAAACTGATCTGTTAAAAGCACTGGCATAAAAGCACTTTGTTCGAGATTTCTTTTCTGGCTACAGCGGTGTTTGTCGTTTGTTCCTGTCCTTAACACCACTGCATCACATAGGTCTACAACAAGGCTGAAGGCTAGCCAGAAGTAGCCGACATTTTTACATGTCTGTTAGCTGCCAGTCACAATGACATGGAACTTGGTTTAGTTGATCTCAGGAACATAATAAACTTACCTCCAAGATGATATTAAAATGTGTCAGTCAGTGCCCGTTCACATATGACATAGAAGAGAATGAATCCTATTAGCCCATTTATTCTTGGAGGACTCTGAATTAATGGTTTCTGATGACAGTAGGTTTTTCAACTTATATAAGCTATAATGTGATTTTTTAAAACCCTAACTACAACCTAGGCTGGGAATTGAAATGGTTCTTTAATGACAATTTTATGGCCATACACGACGTCTCCCAACAAGCCCAAGTTTGTAAACTACAATTTTGGGATTGGAAATGTAATTTCAGGACTGATGAGCACATGGGTACTTAGAAATGCACTAAGGATTTCTTTTCCTCTCTCAGGTCAAAGTGGATTTTCGGATACATACTGTTGGGCCATGGAGTCATCGGCACACGGTTGTGCTCTTGTACGAGATCAGGTTTTTGATGATAAGAATGCGGTTCCTTACACGCAGTCCATTAGCGAATCGCAAGGCATCATGGCTTGGGATAGTGCTTCATATAATGAAGATACAGAAGATGAAGAGCTTGTGAGAAAAAGGAAACAGTTGCAATTAATTGAGGCACAGATTGCTAGTAAGAAGGCTTCCATTGCTTTGAAAAAGGGTAAATTGCAACAGGGCCCCCTGTGCTACGACTCGGATGATGAAAATGAGCCGGCCGATCCCACTGGGATCAGGGACACTCAAGTGGGCACTGAAAAGGACAGTGAAAAATGCTCACTGTTCACAAATAACATTTCACAGAAACCAGCCCATCAGGAGGCTATAAGTCTGACAGAAAGACAAATTAGTATTCTGAATGAGTTGACGCAGCCATTTTTATCATTAAAAGTAAGTAGACCATCAGATCATATCACCTTGGTCCGTACATGCTATTCTAATCTAACTTCCTTAAATTAAGGACAGAAATAAACTCAACTCAGTCACTACATCAATAGCTCAGGTTAGGTGAGTGTTCAGACTCCTGTATGATATAAAATATTGATATCCTGTATGATCACTCCCAATTTGATGTATTATACTGACTGTTGAGTTAATATATGTAAGGCAGTCACATTAATATTATGTTTAGTGGTTTAACAGTGTTACCCGTTGGCCCAATCACATAGCCTGATATTGATATCATGCATGTTTTATTTTTGCCTTTAGCCCTCTACGCCTGCCACACTATCTATGAAGAGTTTTCTGGAGAAAAGAAATAAAGAAATCTTGCAGAGAGATTTGGGACAAAAACAGAGATTTCAATCAGACCTGAACACAACCTTCAGCCCAGAACGCGAAGTGGAAACACTGAGGCCTGAGTCAGAGGCTTTGAGGACTCTGAGTCACTCATTGCCACCTCCGGTTATCAAGGTTGGTTTTGGATGACCCTTTCAGTGGTTTTTGACCCTTTTACTGGTAAAGGCAAAAGCAATGCCTGAGTGTTCCGTTTTGTTCCCAAGCTACTTCTGTACATCAATACCACATAAAACAGCCAAATGAACCAGAGAGGGTAAAAGCGGAGCAAGAGATGCAGATGTCCATGTAGTTCTGTGTTCTATTTTCGCAGGGGGGGGGGGGGGGGGATCACCTTTTATGCAGACCCGAGTCAAGCTTTCATACGCTAATATGAAAGATCATTGAAAACTTTATATTGTGATGTAATGTGAGACTCCCACTTTTGCAGACCGGAATTATCTACATTTACTCCCATTGTAACATATTATGTTGCTCTATCTTGGTCAGTATTAAATGATCCTTAATATGACCATTAGGGCACATGGTTACCCTGGAAACCCTGTGGGAACAGCTACGACACTAGCCCTAATAATTAAACTTTTAAAACAGTATCCGAGAGTTAAATACTTAGTGTTCACTGATAATATGATATCTTCCATTTTTGCTATAAATAATTCAAATTGTATCACTAATGCAAAGCACTGTTTACTCGAAATTCTAATCCAGCATCTCATTTAGATATAAATGGGAATAGAATGCGACGGAGGAAAAATAAAATATTTGCAATCATCCATTGTGTCATTAGCGTAATGATGAGATTTGGAATGTTGTTATTAACCTGCATGTTTTGTTTGATGTCTTAATGGTTATGCTTATGGTTTTTTGCAGACAAATCCTGGACAGCCTTCCTTAATGAAACATTTTTTGGAGAAGAGAAACGAAGAGATCTTGCAGAGAGATGTGAAGAAAAAGCAGATGACTAAATTAGACTACAATCCCGCTGACGCCTCAGAACACAAACTCGAAGCTACGAGACCGCATAGTCACTTACAGCATGCACTGCCTTCTTCAGTTTACAATGTAAGACTAGTCTTTGAAACTGTGAGTTGTAATATTAATCAGGCATCCTTGTGGATTGGCTGCTGGGGGAAGTCCCTTGCTGATCACAGAAGGATTCTCATAGGATGCACAGAAGTGTGTTAATGTTAAAATTTTCATTTTCACACTCAGTACATGAACAAACTAGGTAGTCAAGCAAGGTTATGATAGTAGGTCGATTTAGCATTTCAACTGAACTATTGTCCATGTCCAAGTATACATGCATGAGAATGGAATCAGGTTATTAGCCTATGTGTGTACAATTCCACTACAATAGGTATGTATAGATCACCTTTCATATACTTTTTCTTCTGCCCATTTGCTTTTATGTGGGCATTGATCATATGCAGTTGGCAAATCCCACATGACAACCCACTCACACCATGGCCGTTGATTTTAGATTGGACGTTGGATGTTGGACACATTTGACAACTGAAGTAATTGTTTAGTCCAATGAGTGTTAAATTAAATAATGATTGACAGGACAGAGGAGCCATGAATTTTGTATGATTGTATGTTAAACATACTCTTAACCAGTGATGTGATAGCATTTCACGATGCAACAGTGCTCTGCATCATTGTGACCGCACAACCAACATTCAAACTCATGGCATGGAATGTTTTGCTGTCAACTTAACTGAATGTAAAGTAATAGTAAGTGCTGTCTGTAAGAGTAAGAAGTATAGAATTTGGTGCAACGTTGACTGAATAGCAAAACAGCAAATAACACGAACAGATAAGAGGCAAAGAAACTCAGTTGCAGTTGCACTTTCCTTGTCCTGTTGAGTTTGCGTTAGCTGCCAGTTTGCTATTTTAGCCAGTGTTTTATCAAATTTTCTTTGTTCTTTCTACAGCCATCCCGTCCAGCCTCAGTCCAAAATGATTACATCCATTCACCCACTTACTTTCAGTTGCGTCATTTAGGTGTATTTATTGGACTATAAGTAATCTAGTTCAAATATATTGCAGAGCAAATTACATGCATTTTAAAAGTTAGATTTTTGTAGTACTAAGGCAATAATTTTGTTTTCTCTTGCAAGAGTTCATGCAACTGACAGACACCAAATTTTATGTCTCCAATTTTTTCCTCACCAGAGTCCAGCTGAACAGCTAGCTCCTTCTGGCCTGAATCACTCTACAAGAACAAGCAATCAAGGCCCACCCTCAAAGGGCTTTGATCGTTTTCTCAGCATCCTTAACCAAGGGGTAGATTTTGGAAGGCTCTCTAATATAGTGAGTGCAGCAGAGTCTGAAGTTGTGGATAACAAACCAGCTGTTTCTGCAACTGAGATGTACACACACCATGAAACAAGCAGAAGTTTGTATGGGGACCGTAATGAATCAAGAGACAAGCACAAAGAAATGAGAGAGAAGGAAAGGGGATCAAGAAGTGACTTTGGAGACAGTCACAAGCACTCACGTGGCTGGGACAGCAGGAGAGATTCAAGTGGGAGAGACCAGGGTAAGGATTTAAGAGAGAGAGACAGAGATTGGGACTTGAGAGAAAGAGACCGAGTCTGGGAGTGGAAAGGAGGAGAAGGTGTGTGGGACTCAAGAAAAGATGGTGATCGAGAATCTGGAGGACGAGACCGGGGCTTTGAGAGATATTCAAGAGACAGGAGCTGGGATAAAGAGAGGGATTCAAGAGATTTGAGCTGGGAGATACAGCGGGAGAGGTATTCAGACAACAGGAGCTGTAAGAGGGAGAGTGATTCAAGAGACAGGAGCAGGGAGAGGGACAGATATTCAAATGACAGGAAATGGGAGAGGGAGAGGGATTCAAGAGACAGGGGCTGGGAGAGAAAAAGATATTCAAGAGACAGGAGCTTGGAGTTAAGGGACAGTCTTTGGGCCAGGAGAGACAAAAATAGCGATGTCAGGAATGCAGAAAGAAATTTGACAGACCACAGACTGGAGATCCTGAGCCCAAGGAGAAGATCTTCAAGAGACAGGTGGAGCAGGAACAGATCTTGTTCTCTGTCTCGATCATCATCAGAAGATGAAAGGAAAAGATCAAGGAGAGGGCAGTTATCAAAAATCAATCTGGGCTGTAAGGTCAAGGAGAGGTTCACAGAGAATACATATCCAAGAGGCAGGAGGGAACGCAGGCGTCAAGGGCATCACAGTTCTTCAAGGTCAGACAGCTCAGATGATTATTCCCCAGATACACACTGCAGACGACATGACTCCCGTGATGCTGACCGCCCTCCACCAGCAAACTACTCAGGTTATGCAATGATGATGCAACACAACTCCTATGATGGCCAGCAGCACAATGCTTCTGTCCAGACTTGGACCAATGCTGGCTGGAGAGGAGCGCCATCTCCATTTGCCCCACATGTTGGCAGTGGTGTTCCAGAGACTCCTCAGTTCACCCCACTGCCTTTGCTGGCCACAGACTACAACAGTGCATCATACCAGTGTCCACTACCCCAGCATCCTCCCCATTTGGGACCTCTACCACAACTTCCTCCACCATCAGTACCTACACCTAACTTTCTTATGCAATCAGTGCCGCCACTTAACTTGTTTCCGCCATCAATACCCTCACCTAACCCTCCTCCGTCAGTAATACCCCAACCTAATGCTCTTCCATCTGTAACACCACCATGTCATCTATCTCCATTAACATCAACAAATCTTCTGCCTTTACCATTCCCATGTCACCTGACTCTACCACCACCCCCATCCCAACAGTTTCCATTGCCCCATCTCCAGCAGCCCCTGTGCCCACCACTCCTACCAAATCATTCTTTTCCACCTTCCACATACCCACCTCTCATGCAACTGCAAACCTTCCCACCCAAAAAGGGGACTTCAAAGCCTAATCATAGGTTGGCAGACAAGCCAAGGATGTTGAAGCACGAGCAAAAAAAACGTGTCCTCAAAGTCTTGGTAGAAGACCCTGCATTGCCAGTGCCACCCGGAACTACTTCCACCAGCACAACTGTGTCCTCTGTCTCAACTGCTCCTCCTGAAACTACCCTTTCTACTTCCACCATAACAACCTCTGCCTCAACGAATCCTCCTGAAACTATCCTCTCTACTTCCACCACAACAACCTCTGTCTCAACTGCTCTTCCTGAAACTGCCATCGCATCCACCACTGTGACCTCTTCCACCACAGCCACCACTTCATCCGTGAAGACTGGTGTGACAAGACCATCAAGAACAAAACAAGTTGTGAGTTTCACTGACTACCGCAAGAGAGAGGAGAAAAATCTTGTTGCTTCGCCTTTTGCTAAGTTGTTTGACAGGAAGCACTTAAAACAGTTGGCCTGGACAATCACCAATATGGCCTTTCAGCTTGCGGCCACTGCTGTTGTACCTGCTGCTAGTGGTGGTACAGATGCTACTAGCTCTCAGACAACAGCTGCAGAACAACACCCAGCGTGCGGCCAAGAACAAGAGCATCCTATTTTTCCCCTCTCTCTCTCTAAAAAATTAAAAAAGAGAATCAGACAAGAGAAGAAGAAAATATTGAAGACAGCAGTTAACATCAGAGAGGGCTGTTTATTTACATAGGCTTATACTCATTGACAGCTTAAATAAAGAAGACAAACTCTTTGTAGGGCTTTACCAGTGTTGTGCTAATATGAGCTTACTTGTTAAGTCAAGTCATGTCAAGTGGGTTTTATTGGTCATTCCACCCATATACACTGGATATAGTGAGATGAAACAGTGTTTCACCATGTATTCGAGTGGTGCCACATTTAAGATATATAAAAAGACATTTGAGACAGGCGACATTCAATGCAGACTTAGATATACATAAAGTTAAATTTGGACAGTTGACCGAAAACTATTGACTGAACTTGCAAAGCACATCACAGAGTGTATATAGTAGTATTGGTAATTTTTTTAAGTGTCAGTTGGGTGATTGGTCTTATATGTTTGTTCACATTTCATGTTCACATTTGAAGTTTCACCAAACCCGCATTTAGTGCTAATGCTTCAGTGAAATTGAATTGGTGCATTATTCAAACTATTGGGACATAAAAGAAACTGTAACAACAAATACAGTACTTTTTTTGCCTTCCCATTTTGTAGTTTATATTGCATTGTGGATCTTGTTTATCATAAATGTTTGCGGGCAGTCTCTATCTTTATTTCTTAATGTCATCATAATCCATGAATCCTTAGACCAGAAACCTTGGACAGACCAAATCCAAATAAAAAGACAAATCCAGTGTGACTTAATCCATAGCCTGATTGTTTGAGGTGATGACTGCTGTCAGTAGTCAGTTTTACTACTTTTAACTATCTGTTTTTCTTAAATGTTTTTATTTTGATATTCCTGTTTTAATTGTTTCGAGATCTGTACACTATATTCTGCTAATTTATCAGCTTATTTATGGACTGTATTGCTGCAGAAACTGCACTGGCAATGTCTGCTATAACATCTCTTAGGCAGGATGCACTTTCCCTGACACGGCATCCTCCTGTGCATTCCAACACTATTCTCACACTAATATACTACTATAGTTTTGGTGTGTAGGTATGTGTAATGTTTGTGTCATCTATTGGATTCTACAGGATGCCTTAATTTCCTATGGGATAATAAAAGGACTATCCATCTATCTATCTAGTAGGAAAAATAATGGGAAAATTTTATACAATATAGACCAAATAGCAAATCAGCAGCTTACACTAATTGAAAGGGGCACAAAAAGTCACTTTCAGTTTCATTTCCGTATACCCCATTCAGTTAGCTGCCAGTTTGCTATTTGGTGTATGTATTTTGGTCTGTGAAGCCTTGAAGACCTTAACTAGACTAGTTGTGTATAGTCGAAACCAAAAAATCCAAAAAAGTGAAACAGTTGTCTAGGCACACAGGGCAAAACATTCACAAGCTTGACTATAAGATACAAAAACTTGACGTGAAAGCTTTAAACTTGATACGAGTCTAAGAGGTACAATCATCAAATTCATCTGGTCAAGCTCCCTTGCCCAGAAAACGAGCTTATTTTAACCCTTACCCTCCACTAGAGGGCAGCAGCTGTAAGGAGAATAGGTAACAGAAGATTGTAAAAAATGTAATGTTAAGCAGGGTCGACAATAGCGTCAGCAGATCGACATCCCAAGTCTCCCGAGGGTCCCGGGAGTCTCCTAAGTTTAGATAGTGGCTCCCGGACGCCCGCGAGTGATATAAAAACTGCCGGAAGGGGGTAGCGAGCGTGTGTGTGAGCATCAGTCCCCCCGCCTCTGTCTCCCATCAATCTACTTCGTCATTATAATGAATGCTTCTCACAACGTAAAAAAAGTTCCCAAAAATGGTTCCAGGCAGGTGATGAAATTTTAACAGTTACATTTTTATGTAATGGTGTTAGAAATTTTTGAAACAGGATAATTTCATCTGCATCTAGGAAAATGTAGTGGCCCAACTAAGCACTGGTTATGGACTTGAACCCTATCTGATAGGCGTGGAGTCGAATGAATGAATGAATTAATAAATAAATAAATAATTCTTTCTTTCTTTCTTTATGGGGGTGGGGTATAAAAATCTTATCAGTTCTCACCCCTGATATGTACTGTATGCTGTACGCCACCTTCAGATGGTCGGGCCAGGCCGTTCTAGGCTGATAGCTTGTGCTGCCGGCCCCAGTAGGCCAAACCGTTTTTTTTTTCAGACTTGTCAGGCCGATAGACCCTCTCTCTTGTCCCCATTCCTGTCCACAAACCTGCCTGAAGTGCATAGTCATGCATAGTGATCTCCAGACCGGTTGTACGGTCCAGACTAGGGCTGAGTTCGGCCGAGTACGTAATAGACTGCTATGTGAGCAAGTGCGCTCAACGGAGGACAAACGAGTGATACCTTAATAAAGTGACTTGCTGTAGTAGATCGGTTTCTGTAAGGTAGGCTATATTTTCTGTGCACTAACGTCGAGTCAACGGCATTACCAGACTTCAACGGCTAACGCTACCAAACACTTTTACTAAGTTTATTTACATCTGCTGGGCTAAAGGGGATCATCGTAGAAATCATTTCCATGTAAGCTGACACATCAAAGTACCAGTATAACTTGTCATTGTTGAAAAAGAGCTCTTGGTCGAAATTTGACAAGAAACTAAGATTTGCCTGCTGGCACTGCTGTTTCGGAGGATGCCTTTGCAACAGCATAGGTACTTTATGGAGGTGGCTAACGTAAACAGGTAAGCTAATTCTGGTAGGCTAAATGAAAAATACGTTATGCTACACGAGTACCAGTACCAATGGCACTCTGGTTTAGTGGCATAATGAATAAACATACATTTAACAATTCCGCTATGATTAATTACTTTGAAATACACAACATAGCCAGTTAACTCACTTAGGTGACATGGACTTGGCCTTGTCTCATCCATCTGTAACTGTGGTACTTTGGGGTTATAGGTAACAATTTTCTGAAGCCCTTGAAAATGCACCAAAGCACACTATACGGTTGTTTCGTATTTGAGGTTGTAATAAAGGCTATAAACAGTCAATTGGACTCATTTATTTATGTATTCATTTTTAAAATATAGGAGGAGGATTTATCGTTTTCTGGCCAAGTGTGGTCGTCGGTGTAGGTGTGATCCTAGGTGCGTTATCTGCCACCAGGTCCTACTAGCCTAGCATAAGGTTACAGAGTGTGATGGTGGTGGGTAGCCACCATTGGAGGGTTTGTAAGAAAAGTTGCAATTGTCAAATCAACACATTTTATTTCTTAATTTAAAGAGGAGAAGGATGGGAAGAATATGCCCGGTGCGAAGTAGTGTACAGAGACAAGGTCCACAGAAGTAAAGCACACCAGCCACTAGGCCGAGTTTTTGCCAAAGTACAGTGGAAGCAATTGCCAAAAATTGGCCTACAGCAATTGCCAAAATACAGTGGAACACATCCCTGAAGCAAGCCATCTACACACATATTGCACATTAAAAATAAACTAAATCGTTAATTTTCTGTTGTCAATTTTGACTTTGCATCTTAGATAACTGTAGCCTCATAGCAGCAAGGCGTGTCCTTACCTCCTATACTTTTAAATGAATACTATGAGACAATTTGACAATTGACAACTCGAAATGACCGTACGGTCTACGGTGCGCTTTCAACGGCTTCAGAAGATCATTACAGAGTACCTGCACTATTTGTCAGCTCGCAACTTGTTCTTTAAACGTTTCTTTAAAACTACCAAATACAACAACAAAATGCATATTTAGCTCGGTTACATGTCTCAGGCCTGCTGCACACGTGTATGTGGTCCTATCATCTGTGCAGAACACACAACTCCATTATTTTATTGATTTCCACTCAGAGACATGTATTTTCCATTGGCCTCTATTCATTTGCGGTTTGGAGTTGTCCCTAGCAAGATTGCGGTGCCATTCATGTACGTTCTGGAACCCAATGCTGTATTTACGTTACTGTTTAATATGATCTTTGCTGCCTATTCCCTATGTAACGTTAGCGTTGTTACCTATCTATGGTGGCGATAGTGGCGCAGGTGGTAGAGGTGCGGAGGGTTGCAGATTCAAGCCCTACCCTGCCTGATCCCATCAAAGTGTCCTTGAGCAAGATACTTAATCCAAAATTGCCCCAGGTTTGCACATTGAATGACAGCCTGCACTACTGGTGTGTGAATGCATGTGTATGAATGGGTGAATGTGAGGCATACACTGTAAAGTGCTTTACTCGTAGGAGTAGAAAAGCGCAATGTAAATGCAGTGCATTTACCTGCTAGCTGTAACTTGGGCTATGTTAGATTGAAATTCCCATTCTTTGACTTTTAAATGGACGTGACAACACAGGAAACAACACTGGGAGTCAATAAACGGACTGGTGCTGAGGTACACAAGTTCATTAAATCTATTTTACTGGCTTCTTTCAACTGCGCCACATTGGACATTAACTTATATGTACAGTAAGCACCGTGTCCACATTTCCCACAATTCTCTGCGATATGACCACACATTCCCGAACTCTTACATGAAAGGAAAAACATCTGACCATCTTTGACTGTAGCAGTCAGGAACATTCGTGCATTCTGTGTTTAGGAGCACACGTTCCAAATAGGGGATTTCTTTAGCTGGAATCTACTTCTATAAGGGGGGCCTTGTCATGGATTAGTTTGGGAAGCCCTGGTTTATAGCATACAAGGTGAAGTAGGTGTACAGAAAAAATGACAATACAACCAAATTCCAAAATCTACATCAGACCTTTCAGCGTATTGGAGAATGTTAGGCCAAAACTGTAGCCTTCACTCTGCAGTCACTGTTGCGTACGGTGGTTCTGAATTTGTGGTATGTAGGTCGACCCCATTTCAAATGCCTTGCCATCCTCTAGTGGAGGGTAAGGGTTAAAACAAGGTTTTATGTTAAAGACTTCCTAAACAAATTTGACATTGTCGTTTTATTCAGCGTTACACACACACACACACAACTATATATAACAGAACCAGCTTTGATATGACTCTCTGAGGGTGTATCATTGTTTGTCCATGTGTTAAATGTGTGAACAAGAAAATCATGGAACCTGGCAATCTTCATAGCTATGAGAAAAGGGCACGAAGACACTATAGCCCAAATTGGCCCAAAGTAAATTCATCCCATCCCCATCTGGCTGAATTGTCTTTAGTTTTTTTCTGTTTCCCAACCTGGGACACAAAACTGCAAATATTAGATGGCTGGTGGGAATTACACCTGTTTCACCTGTTTGGGATAGTAACAAATGTTGCAGACAAAAGCATATTGTTTTTCTTTGTACAAACTTTTGTTTAAGTAGCCCGTAGACTGCACATAAACAAATCCCACTGCCCCACTTGTATAGGACCCAAATGCAGACACTAATACAAGGTTTGAGAGCATAGTTGAGGGTTTAATAAGTTCCATTTCGAACAAGGGCATCAACCGTCTCCAGGCAGTCCGCTTGGAACTGATGAGTTGGGTGATCCTCTCTCTACAGGGCTGTGATTGTACCATCTGAAAAGAAAATGTGGAGATATGTATGTATGCTGTTGTTGGCAGAATAATTCTTCTGGCTTGATGGTTCACTTCACACATTTCTGTAGGAAAACACAAAAATGTTACATAAAAACATTAAAACATTACACAGAACATATCTCCCTCTGTATTCTATCATGTCCAAAAATGATAATATAGATTTTGGTATATCTGTCACTGATAGACACGTTAAG
Organism: Tenualosa ilisha; assembly: GCA_015244755.2. Lineage (NCBI taxonomy): Eukaryota > Metazoa > Chordata > Actinopteri > Clupeiformes > Clupeidae > Tenualosa > Tenualosa ilisha. The sequence goes on along the minus strand of PYXC01002468.1, from coordinate 93,295 downwards.
TAAAGGATGTGTTGTGTTAACACTGTCCACTGATGTTTTGTGCCCACCTTTTCAGGCACTTATTGATGACGTCCTTCACAGCAACTCGATCACTCTGAGGGGCAAATTTGTCCACCATCTTGATCAGGTCAGGATGGGAAGACAGGAAGGCCAGAGTGTTGCGGGCATGGGTCCTGTTCCCAACACAAAATACACCAACACCCATTTTTTTACAATGAGTACATCAACTCCAACCAATTACATAACAGATAACATAATTAAAGCAATATTATGTCGTTTTTGTAAGTTAAAATAATAGACAATATTTTTTAAGATTATATATTATGCCAGCAACTCTATCCACAACATAATGATGTAGTAGTATTCTTACCTGACATCCTGTGCAGAGTCGAGGGCAAGGCAGCTGACGGCGTGGATGAATCGGTCAGTCAGGTCCTTTTTGCCTGACAGAACACAGGATGCTCCCATGACCTCTGCCAGTTCCTCCAGATGCTGTGCGGCGGCCTTCCTCACAGCTGCATTACGATGCCTACAAGAAACAGAGAAACATTCATGCAAAAGAAACACAAGAGAGACGAGAGAATGGATGAACGGACCAGTGGAGACAACAGAGGTAAGAGAGATAAAGTCTTAAACGGAGAAAGAGTTGAGACCAGATGAGATAAACATCTAACAAACATCCAGGTAACAGAGGAAACCTGCTGAGGATCAGTAGAACCAGTAAAATCATACCTAGAGCCGAACCAGTAAACAAGGGGAGAGTCTGAAGTGAAGGGTTACCAGGGTTTTCTCTCTCTCCCTCACCTGAGTCCGGTGTTAATCAGGGCATTCATGCTGCGAGATGGGGTGATGCTGAGGACCATGTGGCTCAACACCATCTCCACATCCTCCCTGATAAAGCCACTGGCCTCTCCAGCCTTTGGGAGCACTGTCTTGGCTATGCCCTCGGCCTCTGCATCCATGCTGTGTCCCAGGTGTGCATACATGTGTGCCAGTGTCTTCATAGCGGCACGGGACACCATTGATCGCAGGTTCTTCACCTGGATGGGTGGGCGTAATTAGAATTACTGTTTGTACCACTCTGATTAGAATTACATTTACTGTAGAATACAAAGTTGGTTGTAATTGTGTTCTCACATTTACCAAGTCATTACTCAGTGTGAGTACAGTGCAATGACATTTAAATAAACGGAATCACATTGAACCCTGTGTGGCATTATCATGTTATCTGAATGTACATTCTCTTGTCTGAAACAGAACAAATTCAACATGAAGTTCAGCAGAGAGCCTCTGACCTCGCGGTTGATGGCCAGGCAGACATCATGCAGCCTGGGCAGCAGCACCTCAGCATGGTGCTGAGAGAGAAACCGAACAGAGCTCAGACCCTCAACCTTTCGCTCCCTGCAGACACATCAAAAAACACTCAACTCAGAGGAACATGCGGCTACATTTCCAGCTAAGCACAAAATGATAAAGCCAAATAATAATTAAATATATATCTGTAGTATAACTACAATATTTTCCCTCACGGGATCAAAAGAAAAAAAGAAAAGATTGTTGTCTATTAAATACACTATTCTACTAAAATGTGTGCCTGTATAGTCTACACTCCAGCCTCTGGTTTTATAAGGTTAATTTGTTAGCTTAGCCTATTTTAGCTACACTCCCACCAGTCATCCTCTCTGAGTAGCCTGAAGGCCTGCAGGATGGCCTGCTCGGGGCAGGCCACAGGAGGCAGTTTAACAGGCTCTGGATGCTCCCTGGTCTGCTGGGGTTTGCTGGTCTGATTCCCCACTCTCACTGGCTTCTCCTCCTTAAACCCCCTCACTTCCTCCTCCTCACCTGCCTCCACAGACTCCTCACACTTTTGCTCTGGGAGTTCAAAGGTCAAACGTGTTTGTGTGACATCCTGTCTACACCACTGCACTACAACTATTGATAACAGCACTTATGTTTAAGTAGACTTTAACACTGGTTTGTAGCCTATGCATGACCAACTAGTTTTATGTATTTCCTATTGTTGTGTTGTAACCAAGGTCATATGAGACAATGTAATGAGCGTGTCTGTGTGCATGAGTGTGCATGTAAAGGAAGTATGAGTGTGTATGACTTGACAATCTTTAGTACTCACCAGTCACATCTGCATCCCCTTTACGTACAACTTCAGTGGCCATACTCACTGATGCTGCCTTGTTGAGGCGGGGCAGTCTGCTGAAGAACTGCCTAAGCTTGGATGCTTGGGGTTTGGCTGTGTGTGGAGGGGCAGGGGCAGTGGGTGTGGTGGGTGGAGTAGGGACCTTTAGGGGAGGAAGAGCCTGCAGCACTGATGGGGTCCTTAGATTAGTAGAGCTAAGGCTGCCTGCAGAGGTGCCTGCACAGTCTGAGACACCCACATCACCAGTGAGGGCAGCGTTAGAATGGACAGTAATGCAGCTTTTCTCCTCCTTCAAGGCATTCTTTCTGCGCTCAGCAACCTGGTGGATGATAGTGGTTTCCTGAACACACCTCACATCCTGGTCCTGCGCCGACTGTTGGAACCGGGCTTGGCGACCATTGTCGTGGCTTTGGGAACTGTCTTCTGTAGTGTTGCTTTTCACATCTTGGACAGTTCTCACAGAGCGCTTGGCCTTGATCTTCTTGGGCTCCTTGGTGGCAACAGGTGGAGCAAGTGCCTTGTTGGTTGGAGCTCTTCTGTGAATTAGTGGCCTCAGGGGGTGGGTAAAATCAAGGCCTGTCAGGTTCTTCATGTCAGAAGGATGAAGGGCACCTTGTTTGGGTGATCTGTCACCCGGCAACAGGTTCATAAGAACCAGATCCTGGCCCTGGATGACTGTGAGCAAGGAGGAGGATGAGGAGGGCTGCTGCTGCTGCTTGAGGGGTGCAGGGGTGATGGGGGGCAACAGGCCACGCCGGCCAGGTGCCACACCAGCTCTGAGGGGCTGGAGAGAGCCTCCAAGCATTGTGGGATTGTGGTACTGTGGAGACACAAGATAAGGATGAGGATGAAGCCGATGCTGAGACTGCAAAGAGGAAGCAGGCATCATGCCAGCAAATATGGCTACCACACAGTCACACAATGCTCTCCAACCCAAACACACAGACAGGGGTGTGATGTATGTATCTGAACATCTGTATCTCTGTATTATACACAGTATGAACCATATCTGTGGGGACTCTCTACTGTGGCCAGGTTATGAACCTATCCTGAATGTTTCTACGTCTCTGATGAGGTTTTCATGGTAATGACTACCCCACACTTTTGACTGGCAGCCAGACTGGCCAAAAGAAGTAGTACAGCAACCATCAAACTGCCACTGCTCAAAGTTCGACCTATTTCAGGTCACATTTTTTGACATATTCATTATGACCTCCTAAAGCCACCAGAGAGGAAGAGATATTACATAAATTAATATTTTACCACATATAATTACATATACACCATTTTAATCTATAATCTATAATAACGGAACTCACACTTGGCGTGCTAATCGTGTTCTGCAAGTTATCCTGGTTTATCCTCAGCCACTGCATTATCCGTTTCATGCGCTTCTCCAGATCTTGGGCTTGGAGTTTCATTAACTCCTCTTCAAGGGTTTCGGAATCCATTCCACTGAAAAAAATGGGTTGAAACTAAATTTCCTGAATTAAAATGACAAAACGATATATGAATTAAATTGTTATATAATATTTGAAATGATGACGTGATGGTGCGTCCATGGCCTACCTTTCCGAGAATCTGTAACAAGTGAAGTGAAAGAACTTTAACAAAGAATCTAGCCTAGAGCTCTGAGGTAGCCTATTGTGACCTCATCATCTTTATGACGCACGTTGGGATTCTCTGATACAGTATCTTCCGCTTGGACGGATGCTGACAGACGGTACTAATCCTGAACGCGTTGTTCAGATAAATTAACGAGTTACGGATCAACTAGCCATTAGCAATCAAAACCTAGCGCATTTTGAGTAAATGTAGCAAGCCTAGTTTCTCTTGACAGGTATCAACTTCAATACATCATAACACCGGCCTAGCTACTCTACATCCTGAAATTAAAGCTAAATCAAAGATAAATTGAATACTGACTCCGCGGCTGAATTAATGCGGTTGAGCTGTGTTGACAAGCAGGGCTATAACCCACAAGGTGAAGTAGACCTACAGAAAAAGTGACTGAAAAACACATTCCAGAATATACATTAAGCCTTTTAGCAACATTAAGCATCTGAGAAGCATAAACTTGTAGCCTTCGCTACACTTTAATAATACTGTTGCCTACTGTGGTTTTGAATTTGTGGTACGGTACGCCTCCCCGATTTCAAATGCGTTGTCGCCCACTAGCGGAGGGTAAGGGTTAAAACAAGGTTTCGTGCTTGAGGCTACTATTTTCCTATACAAATTTGACATTTTAGTTTTCTAACCAGCAGAATGGATGGCTCAATGAATAGGCCACCACCAGCAGAGAAGCCACAGATTCCTATGGCCCAGACACAGCTAAAGATCAAGTGTGACAAACCAACAAAAACTGAAATAAAAGCTGCCATCAAACAACTGAAAACAGGTAAGGCTGCTGGCCCCGACAATATCCCACCTGAAGTGCTCAAAGCTGACACAAACACATCTACAAACATGCTGTACGGCCTCTTTGGTAGAATTTGGCAGGATGAAAAAACACCCACAGAATGGGCAGAGGGACACATAGTGAAACTTCCGAAGAAAGGTGACCTAAGGAAGTGCAACAACTATCGAGGGATCACTCTACTCTCAATACCCAGTAAAATCTTCAGTTGAGTCATCCTTAACCGTCTCCAGTGTTAGATTTTGGGTTTTTTTCCCGGTTTGACTTTTCACCTGAAGTCACTGTTCATCTTAAAGTTGCGTTGTGTTTTCTTCCCAGCAGAATAGAAGACTGGATGTCTCAGTCACATTGGATCAAGATCAATTATTTATTATAAGATGAATTAAATGAGTTACAATTGTTGATTGGATGGAATAGTAGATTAAATAAAAAGCTGAAGTAACAAAGTGAAGTCTAAAGACTATCAAACTAAGTCACTCTTCTGTCTTGCCAGCGAGATTGAGACGGGATAGCTAAGATGTTACAGCGTAGCTCGTCTGGATCCTTCTCTTCGGTTAAAAAGAAAATGGACTCTACATATACTCAAAAATCTAATCGTAAATCTATCCTAAACAGTGGAAAATAACTTGAACAGTTTCTAATCTGGGCGGAATTCCATATAAATACATAACTCAGGGACACACTCAAGGGTTTAGATTTGAGCAAACCACACATAGCCTAAACAGGAACATGCATGCACATACCAAGGCCTTGCACCTGACAAGCATTGACACATGATCACTGGTCAAGGCGACCTCTAAGATCCTCACCATGCTACACAAGTTGTTGACTGAACACTCTGTACAGACTTAGCTGGATAGATAACTTGGAGCAGTACACAGAGGATTATTCATTTGACAGTTAGAAAGGAGTAGCAAGAAATCATATAAAATTATATAAAATTCTAACACCGTAGACAGGAGGCTGCGGGACCATCAAGCAGGATTCAGGAAAGATCGCTCATGCACAGACCATATAGCAACACTTTAAATCATCATTGAACAGTCTATTGAATGGAACACGTCCCTGTACATGAATTTCATTGATTTTGAGAAAGCTTTCGACAGCTTAGACCGGACAATACTATGGCAGCTAATGGAACATTCTGGAATCCCCACCAAGATCATAAACATAATCAAGAATTCATATAACGGCACCTACTGTAGAGTCATCCATGCAGGCCAGCTTTCCCAGACCTTTGAAGTCAAGACGGGCGTCAAGCAGGGATGTCTTCTCTCACCATTCCTCTTCCTCCTCGCCATCGATTGGGTCATGAGAGAAACAACAGAAAGAAAGAGAAACGGAATCCAGTGGACATTGTGGGAGCAACTGGATGATCTGGATTTTACAGATGATATAGTTCTGATCTCTCTCACACACACACAAATGCAAGAGAAGACAAACAGACTTGCACAAACTTCAATAAAACTTGGACTTACTCCCAATACAACAAAAACATAAGTGATCAAGACCCACTCCAAGACCAACAACCCAGTTTCCTTGAATAACACTCCCTGAGAGGAGGTAGAATTCTTTACCTACCTAGGCAGTGTGGTGGACACGACTGGAGGGACAAATCCGGATATTAGAAGCAATATTAACAAGGCAAGAGTGGTATTCAACATGCTCAGAAAGATCTGGAGCTCAAAGAACATCTCCACCACCACTAAGATATGTATCTTCAACTCCAACGTGAAACAGGTGATGCTATATGGGTCTGAAACATGGAGAACAACAAAACATACAACACACAGGCTGCAAACATTCACCAATTCCTGCCTCAGAAGGATACTAAACATCTGGTGGAAAGACAAAGTAAGCAATGTGGACCTGTGGAAAAGAACAAACCAAGAGTCCATAGATGTACAAATACCGAAAAGAAAATGGAGTCGGATTGGTCACACCCTCAGAAAACCTGCCACATACATCACCCGTCAAGCCCTGAAATGGAATCCCAAAGAGAAGAGGAAATGAGGTCGCCCCAGGAACAACTGGAGAAGAAGCATAGAGGCAGAAATCTCTTTTATACTGCACTTTACTACACTATTGCACTTTTAACTTAAAATAGTGCAGTTTTTATGTTAGTGATATGCACTCTTTTCATTTCATTGAGTTGTAGCTTGAATGTTATCCTCTTTTTGTAAGTCGCTTTGGATAAAAGCATCTGCTAAATGCTTAAATGTAAATGTAAATGTAAATGCAGAAATGTCTGAAAGTGGGCTGAACTGGGGAGAGCTTGAACAAAAATCCGCAAACAGAGTGAAATGGAGATTGTTTGTCAACGGCCTATGCACCCAAGAGGAGCAAAGGGCTTAGTTAGTTAGTTAGTTAGTTAATAAACGGACAGGTGCTGAGGCACATAAGTTCATTAAATATATTTCACTGGCTTCTTTCAACTGTGCCACATTGGACATTATCTTATATGTGCAGTAGGCGCCATGTCCACATTTCCCACAGTTCTCATCCGACATCTGACCAGGCAGTCAGCAACTTTCGTCCGTTCGTCGCTGTGTTTAGGAGCACACATATATTGGATTTCTTTAGCTGGAAACTACTTCTATAAGGGGGGCCTTGTCATGGATTAGTTTGGGAAGCCCTGGTCTATAGCATACAAGGTGAAGAAGACCTACAGAAAAAGTGACTATACAACCAAATTCCATAATCCACATCAGACCTTTCAGCGTATTGGGGTGATCATGTCAGGACAAAACTGTAGCCTTCACTCTGCAAACACTGCAGCCTACAGCGGTTTTCAATTTGTGGTCTGTATGCCTACCCAATTTCAAATGCCCTGCCACCCTCTAGTGGAGGGTAAGGGTTAAAACAAGGTTTCACGTTATAGGCTTCCTAAACAAATTCTGACATTTTCGTTTTCTTCAGCGTCACACACACAGACACACAACCACACACAACAGAACCAGCTTTAATGTGACTCTCTGAGGGTGTTGAATGTGTGAACAAGAAAATCATGGAACTAGGCAATCTAGTGGAACTAGGAACTAGGCAATCAAGAAAATCGTGGAACTAGGCAATCTTCATATCTAGGAGAAAAGGACACTAGGACACTATAGCCCAAATTGGCACAAAGTAAATTCATCCCTTCCCCATCTGGCTGAATGGTCTTTAGTTTTTTCTGTTTCCCAACCTGGGACACAAAACTGCACATATTAGATGGCTGGTGGGAATTACACCTGTTTCACCTGTTTGGGATAGTAACAAATGTTGCAGACAAAAGCATATTGTTTTTCTTTGCACAAACTTTTGTTTAAGTAGCCCGTAGACTGCACATAAACAAATCCCACTGCCCCACTTGTATAAGACCCAAATGCAGACACTAATACAAGGTTTGAGAGCATAGTTGAGGGTTTAATAAGTTCAGTTTCGAACAAGGGCATCAACCGTCTCCAGGCAGTCTGCTTGGAACTGATGAGTTGGGTGATCCTCTCTCGACAGGGCTGTGATTGTACCATGTGACAAGAAAATGTGGAGATATGTATGTATGCTGTTGTTGGCAGAATAATTCTTCTGGCTTGATGGTTCACTTCACACATTTCTGTAGGAAAACACAAAAATGTTACATAAAAACATTAAAACATTACACAGAACATATCTCCCTCTGTATTCTATCATGTTCAAAAATGATAATAAAGATTTTGGTATATCTGTCACTGATAGACACGTTAAATAAAGGATGTGTTGTGTTAACACTGTCCACTGATGTTTTGTGCCCACCTTTTCAGGCACTTATTGATGACGTCCTTCACAGCAACTCGATCACTCTGAGGGGCAAATTTGTCCACCATCTTGATCAGGTCAGGATGGGAAGCCAAGAAGGCCAGAGTGTTACGGGCATGGGTCCTGTTCCCAACATAAAATGCAACACCCATTTTTTTACAATGAGTACATCAACTCCAACCAATTACATAACAGATAACATAATTAAAGCAATATTATGTAGTTTTTGTAAGTTAAAATAATAGACAATGTTTTTTAAGATTATATATTATGCCAGCAACTCTATCCACAACATAATGATGTAGTAGTATTCTCACCTGACTTCCTGTGCAGAGTCGAGGGCAAGGCAACTGACGGCGTGGATGAATCGGTCAGTCAGGTCCTTTTTGCCTGACAGAACACAGGATGCTCCCATGACCTCTGCCAGTTCCTCCAGATGCTGTGCGGCGGCCTTCCTCACAGCTGCATTACGATGCCTACAAGAAACAGAGAAACATTCAGGCAAAAGAAACACAAGAGAGTTTAGAGAAGGGATGAACGGACCAGTGGAGACAACAGAGCTAAGAGAGATAAAGTCTTAAAAGGAAAAAGATATAAGACCAGATGAGACAAACATCCAACAGACATCCAGAGATCCAGGTAATAGAGGAAACCTGCTGAGGATCAGTAAGACCACTAAAACCATAGCTAGAGCCGAACCAGTAAACAAGGGGAGAGTCTGGAGTGAAGGGTTACCAGGGTTTTCTCTCTCTCCCTCACCTGAGTCCGGTGTTAATCAGGGCGTTCATGCTGCGGGATGGGGTGATGCTGAGGACCATGTGGCTCAACACCATCTCCACATCCCCCCTGATAAAGCCGCTGGCCTCTCCAGCCTTTGGGAGCACTGTCTTGGCTATGCCCTCAGCCTCTGCATCCATGCTGTGTCCCAGGTGTGCATACATGTGTGCCAGTGTCACCATAGCGGCACGGGACACCATTGATCGCAGGTTCTTCACCTGGATGGGTAGGTGTAATTAGAATTACTGCTTGTATCACTCTGATTAAAATTACATTTACTGTAGAATACAAAGTTGGTTGTAATTGTGTTCTCTCAAAATTTACAAAGTCATTACTCAGTTTGAGTATAGTGCAAAGATGTGTAAATAAATGGAATCACATTGAACCCTGTATGGCATTATCATGTTATCTGAATGTACATTCTCTTGTCTGAAACAGAACAAATTCAACATGAAGTTCAGCAGAGAGCCTCTGACCTCACGGTTGATGGCCAGGCAGACATCATGCAGCCTGGGCAGCAGCACCTCAGCGTGGTTCTGAGACAGAAACCGAACAGAGCTCAGACCCTCAACCTTTCGCTCCCTGCAGACACATCAAAAACACTCAACTCAGAGGAACATGCGGCTACATTTCCAGCTAAGCACAAAATGATAAAGCCAAATAATAATTAAATATATATCTGTGGCACAACTACAATATTTTCCCTCACGGGATCAAAAGAAAAAAAGAAAAGATTGTTGTCTATTAAATACACTATTCTACTAAAATGTGTGCCTGCATAGTCTACACTCCAGCCTCTGGTTTTATAAGGTTAATTAGTTAGCTTAGCCTATTTTAGCTACACTCCCACCAGTCATCCTCTCTGAGTAGCCTGAAGGCCTGCAGGATGGCCTGCTCGGGGCAGGCCACAGGAGGCAGTTTAACAGGCTCTGGATGCTCCCTGGTCTGCTGGGGTTTGCTGGTCTGATTCCCCACTCTCACTGGCTTCTCCTCCTTAAGCCCCCTCACTTCCTCCTCCTCACCTGCCTCCACAGACTCCTCACACTTTTGCTCTGGGAGTTCAAAGGTCAAACGTGTTTGTGTGACATCCTGTCTACACCACTGCACTACAACTATTGATAACAGCACTTATGTTTAAGTAGACTTTAACACTGGTTTGTAGCCTATGCATGACCGACTAGTTTTATGTATTTCCTATTGTTATGTTGTAACCAAGGTCATATGAGACAATGCAATGAGCGTGTCTGTGTGCATGAGTGTGCATGTAAAGGAAGTATGAGTGTGTATGACTTGACAATCTTTAGTACTCACCAGTCACATCTGCATCCCCTTTACGTACAACTTCAGTGGCCATACTCACTGATGCTGCCTTGTTGAGGCGGGGCAGTCTGCTGAAGAACTGCCTAAGCTTGGATGCTTGGGGTTTGGCTGTGTGTGGAGGGGCAGGGGCAGTGGGTGTGGTGGGTGGAGTAGGGACCTTTAGGGGAGGAAGAGCCTGCAGCACTGATGGGGTCCTTAGATTAGTAGAGCTGAGGCTGCCTGCAGAGGTGCCTGCACAGTCTGAGACACCCACATCACCAGTGAGGGCAGCGTTGGAATGGACAGTAATGCAGCTTTTCTCCTCCTTCAAGGCATTCTTTCTGCGCTCAGCAACCGGGCGGATGATAGTGGTTTCCTGAACACACCTCACATCCTGGTCCTGCACCGACTGTTGGAACCGGGCTCGGCGACCATTGTCGTGGCTTTGGGAACTGTCCTCTGTAGTGTTGCTTTTCACATTTTGGACAGTTCTCACAGAGCGCTTGGCCTTGATCTTCTTGGGCTCCTTGGTGGCAACAGGTGGAGCAAGTGCCTTGTTGGTTGGAGCTCGTCTGTGAATTAGTGGCCTCAGGGGGTGGGTAAAATCAAGGCCTGTCAGGTTCTTCATGTCAGAAGGATGAAGGGCACCTTGTTTGGGCGATCTGTCACCCGGCAACAGGTTCATAAGAACCAGATCCTGGCCCTGGATGACTGTGGGCAAGGAGGAGGATGAGGAGGGCTGCTGCTGCTGCTGCTTGAGGGGTGCAGGGGTGATGGGGGGCAACAGGCCACGCCGGCCAGGTACCACACCAGCTCTGAGGGGCTGGAGAGAGCCTCCAAGCATTGTGGGATTGTGGTCCTGTGGAGACACAAGATAAGGATGAGGATGGAGCCGATGCTGAGACTGCAAAGAGGAAGCAGGCATCATGCCAGCAAATATGGCTACCACACAGTCACACAATGCTCTCCAACCCAAACACACAGACAGGGGTGTGATGTATGTATCTGAACATCTGTATCTCTGTATTATACACAGTATGAACCATATCTGTGGGGACTCTCTACTGTGGCCAGGTTATGAACCTATCCTGAATGTTTCTACGTCTCTGATGAGGTTTTCATGGTAATGACTACCCCACACTTTTGACTGGCAGCCAGACTGGCCAAAAGAAGTAGTACAGCAACCATCAAACTGCCACTGCTCAAAGTTCGACCTATTTCAGGTCACATTTTTTGACATATTCATTATGACCTCCTAAAGCCACCAGAGAGGAAGAGATATTACATAAAATTAATATTTTACCACATATAATTACATATACACCATTTTAATCTATAATCTATAATAACGGAACTCACACTTGGCATGCTAATCGTGTTCTGCAAGTGTTCCTGGTTTATCCTCAGCCACTGCACTATCCGTTTCATGCGCTTCTCCAGATCTTGGGCTTGGAGTTTCATTAACTCCTCTTCAAGGGTTTCGGAATCCATTCCACTTGAAAAAAATGGGTTAAAACTAAATCATATAATAATTAAATTGTTATATAATATTTGAAATAATGACGTGATGGTGCGTCCATGGCCTACCTTTCCGAGAAGCTGTAACAAGTGAAGTGAAAGAAGTTTAGCAAAGATTCTAGCCTAGAGCTCTGAGGTAGCCTATTGTGACCTCATCATCTTTATGACGCACGATGGGATTCTCTGATACAGTATCTTCCGCTTGGACGGATGCTAACAGACGGTACTAATCCTAAAACTTGTTGTTCAGATAAATTAACGAGTTACGGATCAACTAGCCATTAGCAATCAAAACCTAGCGCATTTTGAGTAAATGTAGCAAGCCTAGTTTCTCTTGACAAGTATCAACTTCAATAGATCATAACATCGGCCTAGATAAATTGAATACTGACTCCGCGGCTGAATTAATGCGGTTGAGCTGTGTTGACAAGCAGGGCTATAACCACAAGGTGAAGCAGACCTAAAGAAAAAGTGACTGAAAAACACATTCCAGAATCTACATTAAGCCTTTTAGCATGTCGGACAGTCATGTCGGCATAAACTTGTAGCCTTCGCTACACTTCAATAATACTGTCTACTGTGGTTTTGAATTTGTGGTACGGTACGCCTACCCATTTTCAAATGCCCTGTCGCCCTGGAGGGTAAGGGTTAAGGCTTGAGGCCATTTTCTTATACAAATTTGACATTTTAGTTTTCTCCAGCGTCTCTTTCTCTCTCTCTCTCTCTCATACACACACACACAACAGAACCAGCTTTGATGTGACTCTTTGAGGGTGGATCATCAGACATCCCAACCTGCAGAAACTCATTTCAGGAATGTGTTTAGTTTTTGCTGTTTTCCAACCTGAGACACCAAACGGCACATATTAGATGGCTGGTGGGAATGACAACAGCAAAGTGAAACTGGGAATGATAAAAAAAATTGCAGGTAAAGGTATTAAATAATAATAATGGCAAAATATCTTTTTTTGTCTTCATTACACATATCTGCTGCCCTTATCTGACCGGATACAATCCCCAGCAAATACATTTACATTCATGCATTTAGCAGACGCTTCTATCCCAAGTGAGCAAGTTAGCAGCCGGGATTTGAAATAAAGACAGTAGCATTGCATATTCAAGTATTTATCATTTCATTCATTCACTCACTCATTCTCACACTTTTGATGTCACACAGCTTCCACATTCTGGAAGGTTCCATATTCATTCAATTCATTTTTGACAGTGGACTCATCTACATAGGAGATAAAATAGATCAAATTTGGGGGAGAGGGCAGGAGAAAAGAAACTGAAGTGCAAAGCAATGAGAATAGGGTTGCAGAGTCATATATACACTCCAGTCACCTTTGCAGTTATCCATGTTGAAGAGAGGGATGTGGATTACAGTTGGCTTTCCCTCCCCCTCAAAAACATAGAAGGACTTTGGGTGATCATTGTCTTGATCTTTGACGTCTATTTTCGGGAAAGGCCTTTAATTGGTGAGTGCATAAGCGCTGGCCCCCTGTGCTGTCTGAAGAAAAACATACAGTGTCTGTGTTAATATGACAAACCTCAGATCAAAATAATGGAGAGAATTTTTACACTACTGTGGTATTTTGTCAGCTCTGCTCACATAAGCATTTCATCTCATTTCTTTAGGCTGGAAATGTACATTAAAAAAAATTGAGGTAATATAGTTTAAGGTGATCTCAGTTGGCCACTATGCTAGACAAATAGCTCTCTGCAGTGCATTTGAAAGGTTCCAGGATGTTTAATTCATGACACTGACTTTATCTCTGTACTTTCACATGCACAAACTTACACTTATATGGACACCAAACATATCAAACCATCTGTGATCCATATGATTTCATATTCTGGACCCGGTTGTAATTAACTACTGGACATTATTTACAATTCAGTTTTGAAAAATAATATTTTCTTCTTAGTTACCGCAAAAAGGACATCCTGGCTAAAATCAAAGGATATGATGACATCTACGTCCCTCGCCTCTCTGAGCACAGAGGCATACGGAGAGTTCAGGAAGAGGCCAGCATCTATTCAATTCAATTAAATTTTATTTATAGAGTGCCTTTTACAATAGTATTGTCTCATGGCGCTTTACAGAAGGAGCACCCAAGAGCAACAGGGGCAAGGAAAAACTCTGTTATGTTTAGTTAGTCTAGGAAGAAACCTTGGGCAGATCCATGACTCAAGGGGCTAACCTAAGGGTTCCCATGCCAGGGGTCATGCAGGAAAAGTACAATCAGTAGTAACCATGATAGACTACAAGTTGTCCATGGTTTTAGCTAAGGATCATAATAGTTTCAGAGTATTATCCCATAACATTACATGGTAGTCAGTCCATAGGTGGTTATCAAGAATTATAGCTGGACAGTGTAGTAGCCAGACATAGTGTTAAAGTCAAGGAGTGAGATGGATCATGGGGGTAACAATACGGGTCTATTTGAAAGTGCCATTGTGTGTGTGTGTGTGTGTGTGTGTGTGTGGGTGGGGGGGTTGAGTTAGTTGGCATGGGCCTTCCGTAGTGTTGGTTGCAGTCCACTCAGGAGGGGAAGATGACAGAAGTCCGCCGGAGGGATGATGAAAATCTTCTTGCCAGCTAGTCTGCGCTACATGTCCTCAGCTGGGGGTATGGAGAAGTGTTGATGTAATACAGCTCTGTTAAGACAAACCCTGACATAGGAAAGCTCTGTTAAGACAAACCTTGGCATAATACAGCTCTGTTAAGATCTCTAAGGGCCAAGGCAAACCCTGAGTGACCCATTTTTCTTTTCGGTGACACACAAGCTGTTGACTCAGTTTGCTTAAGGCCCAGCAGAGACGTATCTGACATCGTGGTGACAAAAAAGTCCTCTATTAGTTCTATTTATACTGAGTCTGAGCCCTGCCATACACTACTAGCACTGTGTCTGTCATTTTTGCATGTGTGATGCCCCGGCTGTGCTGTGCTGAGCATGGCAAGTTCCCTACTCTGCTGTTGCCTGTTTTGTTGATGCATTTGTCTGGTCTGTGTTTGTGTTGACCTGCAGGTGGAGCTGCGGCAAGGAAGCTGGGCACCACCTCTTGCTTTGCCTCACATTTACTGACTTCTGTAAATAGTTTGGTTAATAAATCTTCTTTTGGTTAAATTTTTGAATCCCCTGGTCTCCCATTTCATGTCAGGCTCGCTGTGAGCCAAGTGGACCTGGCAATGTTAACAGACACTGAGAGAGTAGGCAGGAAAGGCTTGAGCAGTGTCCAGTGTCAATGCCACCACCTGGTCACCTGTGTGAAGGTTAGTGTGCCAGCCTGTGTCTGTTTTCTGTATGAGTGGTGGAAAGGGCCACAGACAGGTAAGGTACGAAGACTGCCATACTTTTTACTGCTCGACCCCAGTACAAACCACAACACATTAGGTTGGCATATGTGATGTAAAGCTCAGATGGTTATATTAAGACATTTAAAGCAATACAATGATGGTGACTATATGTTCAAGGCTTTCTACGGTTGTGTCCCATTTCCCTTGTAGCTAGCTCAAAGTTCAAGATCTTTAATGTTATTTAACATTTTTCAACGCCCCTGTTTGAAGCTCTGAGCTTTAGTAAACATGAACATTATATCTTTATACCACAGCATTCCTCAGGATAAATGTTGTACATTTACAAGTCATGTATGTACAAAGAGGAGACCATTCATCCACTAAATTTAATGGCAGGGTTATGTTGTGAGATTGTATCTCTTCCATTTTTGTGTCAGGGCATAGCACCTGCCGTTGTAGTTTTAACTGTGCTGGCATTGGGAAATGCACCAGGCCGAGTGGTCCCTTTTACAGTTGTCTGCAAGTCATTGTGAACTGTCTGCCTCCTTTTCTGTCTGTCAGCTTTCAGGCCATTGTGTAATTTTAACCTCTTTTCTCGCCCGTGTGCACTTTTGACTTCTCATCCTGTTCGTCAACATCTATCTCAGACTTGTCATCAGCCAGATGACAGCAGCTCTTTTGCAAGGGAATACGGTTGTGTCACCACCTGCATTATCTGATATAACCAATATCGGTTCCCAATCGAAGAAACAGGTAAGGGGCCTGCAATATCAGCAGAGTAGTGCTCCACAGGCCTCTTAACAGCGATAGCCACCTTTGTTTGCATAGGCCTCATATCTAGTTTTTAATTTTTTGGAAGACAGACTGTAAAGTAGGTAAGTATATGTAGACCTGTTAGATTCAGTGCCACTATGCACCACACATGTGTGAGAATCTTTCTCTTGCTCCTGCAGTCTGAGCACTGAACATAACTTTTTTGAAGCGGAGAAAAGAATTTCAATATAACTCTACCGTTTTTTTACATTCAGCTGTATCTAGAGTGATAATTCTGCGCATCTTAACTTGTTTTGCTGTATTATGTGCCAACAGGAGGATATTTTGTTTTTGTTTGAGCAAGAGAAGAGCTTCAATTGTTTTTCAATTGCCAGTCCTTGGAAACTCCAGCAGTCAGGCCAACCTCACGTCACACGTGAACACAGATTATAGTTTTCTTTTTCCCACACTGGAAAGAACACATACTGGAAGCTACCTTTGCAATTCCATTTAATACCTAAAGGAACTTTTACATTTTTTTAATTTAATACCTAAAGGGATTTCAACATTTTTCATTTAATAGTTAAAGGGATTTTTATATTTTCTTATTTTCATACTTCAAAGTACTTTTCTTATAAGAAAAAGGAATTGAACTTTGAGTCAAAGGTAGTTCTAACTATGACTATTATTCTCATTGCCTAACATACACTGCTTTCATACACATTCATTGCACCTCATTGGAATCTACTGATAATTCCAAATATTTACTCCCTTTGTCTTTTTCTTCTACTCAAACGGGGAATTTGTACAAAATAAAGTTGTTTATATTTTAGCATGTCTCTGGTTTAGATTGTACCTTATTACACAACTTGGGGATCTAGAAATCTTCAAAGTGTGGCTTCTACTGGTCCAACTAACATGACAGCATATATTTTGTGTACTGTGAGCCAGACCCTCATTCCGGCTACTTGGGCTGCATCCCTGTCCCACCACCATATCAGTTGTTCCAGCCTGTCTAAATTAAGGCGTTCCTTACCTAACTCAGGTTCCTGTTTTTTATATAATATTTGTCAAATTACCCATCACGTCTAATACAGCTTTGCTGGTAAAAGTCGTAACCTGCGTCTCAAAAAACCTCTTTCCATGCACGAGACATGCCCGTCATATCCAACACTTTTAGGCTAGAAGTGGTGTGTGGTATCGAGTGTCTTGGAGTCCGTATTTCCATACGTACTCTAGTCCTACCCCCTCTCCTATGAGGGGTAGCTGGTGTCCGGTCTCCTTCACCTGCTTCATTCTCTGATTGAGGATGGGGTGGTGTACTGATAGCTCCTTCTGCTAAGGAGCTGTTCCTATAAGCAGTATTGCACATTGGTGTCTGGTGAAATGCAGTTTCAATCCTCTTTGTAATGCTTGTTACATAGTGAATTGACAATACAGTACACTTTGACTTTGACTTTGAGTATGCATAAGCTGCTCTAGGAATCTTTCATCTTCCTCAGTGGCTACTAAGAACCTAATTGTCATTCCAGGTAAAAGCCTCCGCCACGGATATGCCGCTGCAGCGGCTCCATAAAGGTCCTGTTACCCTAAACTAGCTCATTTCCTTCTTTGTATTCTTAACCTGATAGTGAGCATTACTCTTTGCCACTGATGAATACCAGTGTCTAAAGTTTACACATGAGTTTCATGAGTTTAACCTATGTATTTCTCCAGGTCCAGGTTAAATTCTCTGTAATATTGTGGCTTTTTCAAGGTGATACAGAGTGGCACCATAGCCTCTCTGCATCTTTGCCTCTTCCAGACCATCCTCCTATAAATTACCATGTCTAATTATACATATAAGTGGTACTTTATCCAGGGGTGCAGCTAAGAATATAAATCGTTCTACTTCTATTAAAATACATATGCCTGTCCTTCCCACAGGGGGGATTCAGAACTCTGTATATTCTCCTGGTTTCCTGTCTCCTCCTGTATCTCCATGATTGGTATATGAGCATTCATTAATACTGCTGTAGGTGGCAGTGCTAGGTGGCGGAGTTATAGCCTGCTATCAGAACAGAATTTTGGTTTCCCCATTTACCACAGGGGCTTGTGGGGGGAAGGGAGGGGATGACTCAGGGCATCCACTAATCTTTGAAACGTTCCCACCATGTTTGTAACCATAATAAAACTCCTGGAGGGGTTATTAACTGTTGTCCCCCTTCCAGTTTCTATAGCTGCTTGTGATCTATATCCAAAATCGTGTAAAGTGGGGTTACGTTTATTCCTGGTGCTGCTAAATCCACACCCCCTTGTAAGAGAGCTCCTAGGTGTCCTATTTGCTGTTCCAGACTGTTTGTGTCACTACTAGGTCCACAAAGTATGTGTAATACAGATACAAATTTGTTGGCCATTTTCTAACCTTTGTGGTAATATGGTGCCTATTTCTAAAGGCAGCCTGTGATGAATTTGTTCTGTATTTATCTCCCTACCCGAACAGTGTGTGTCAGATGGGTGTTGGTTGGACTGAGAAATGTTCCGTTTCCATCAAGCTCTAGTATGTCTCCTAGAACTACCCTTGAATTGTATCTGGGTTGTGCGTAACGTGTTAGTAACTTGGGCCGTACCCCCACATGCTCAGGGCTCAGGGCTTGGCTCAAATGGGAGAGCAGTTGCGCAAAAGTAAGTTGTGGTTCCTCATTCTCCGATGCTCTGGGAGCTCTTAATAGTGTCAAGCGAAGGGAGGAAGAGGGAGGCCTAATGTTTTGCTGTCTCATTTAAATGTTTTGCTTTCTTATTGAGAAAATGAGAAAGTCATTGGAGGGAGGTACAGGAAAGGAGTGACAGAAATTGCTGTCCCACTGCAGCCATAAATGTGTGCGTGCCTGCTCTGAAGAGAAGTTCTCCAAGACGTTTTCCACTCTTCAAGACCAGACAGGTAAGGGTCTGGCAAATTATTTAGTTGCAAATCTGGTTGTCTAAGCTAGCTAAAAGTGGAACGGTGCCATTGACTTGTCTGTTACTACTACTGTCAGAAGAACTGCAGATAACAAAAATACAGCTGAAAGGCCTACTGCAGATATTATTAATACAGCTGTTATAACAAATATTATTCTTTGTTTAGCTGTGAAGACATGGATGTGGTCATCAGGTACGTCACAGGAAATATCTATAATTGACATTTCTAAGTATGAAAGAGTGTCTTGTGATATAAAACTTCTTTTTTATAACTTAATTCAGAAATTAAATTTCTGTATTAATGAAGTTAAATGATGATGTTTCATTTGGTAAAATGAAATAAAATGCAACACAACTTGTTGAATTGGGTAGCGTTATGACCCTTTTATTCAGTTTTTGACTAATTCTTGACCATAATTTTAACTGTTGTTGAATATTGACATGAAGGTTCATGACTTATACCACTGTGTAGCTTTAAAAGCCTGTTACTTTTTTCAGAAACCACCTCTGTGACAATGAGATAAACTTCATTAAAAATAGACAGCAAAAAATACAGGAAGCTCTGCACAGACATGGCATTCCCTATGCTAAGGTGAATGGGTCTCTGTTCTCATTTAGACTTAGCCAATGAACTTCATTAAAATCAGTGATTTGTTCACAGTATGACCTATAATAAGTATTATGTCATGTAGTACAGTATGTATGCTGAAATATGTTAGTGTCTGTAAAAGTCTGAGATAATACTGTATACTCAACCCAACAATATTACAAGTGTGACAACACATTTTTGTGCCTCAATTGTATTCCAATATTCTTTCCAGAACAATGTCCCTCGTGTGGCAGTGCTGGGTTCTGGTGGTGGGCAAAGGGCCTACACAGGCTTCCTTAGTGTCCTGCGGGAGTTTGGAAATGAAGATCTCCTAGACCTCATCCTCTATGTGGCCGGAGTGTCTGGGTCCATGTGGTCAGTCATTATACTGTCTACTTATGGCATGAAATTAAGAGCAAAACAGAAAAGCTTGGGGGCGGTGTAGCTAGCCTTAAAACACAATAACTCCTTCACCACAAGGGCAAACAAAAAAAGGTACCTGACTGACAAACAGTCGCATGCTGAGAGGCAGGCACATGCAGGGAAATCCAGCCAAGGAGGTTCAAACCACCCTTCGGCAACACAGCTAGGCTCCGTTGGTGTCCTTATGTTGCTGCTCACCGCTGTCCCTCTGCTCGAATGGGCCTCACAGTTTTAGCTGGCAGGTCGCTAGTTTACTTGCAAAGTCCATTTCCAAGCCACCGGATAGGTGACTCAAGTGCTAAACGGAGTTCCACTGTGCCACGCATTAAATTGTCCACTTAACGGGCAGCTAACTATCACAATTTAAGCTATAATAAATCTTCAGACCAAAAACTTTAGCGTATTTGACTATAGGCCTCGAATTCACCTTTCGCGAATCAACTTTACTACTAGAAACTCTGGACAAACTGAATGCGTGACTTCTTCCAACTTGCATCTCCCGACTGGCCTACGCTCATCCAATGTACATTCTACCCTTTCACTTTCCCTCAGTTGACCTCGCTCGTGACAGGCTCATCAATAAAAGATACTGAATAAATTCAAGACATCAATACAGACCTTTTCTCATATTCTTGCAAGCAGAATTGAAGCATTCTTATTCATGCACAGTAAACATTCTAGTCAAATACAGGAAATCATACTACCCAAAATCCATTTCTCTTAAAGTAACCAAAAGGCAGGCATTACCATCTAGCTTAGTGTGTTTGACTATCGTAACTGTCTGTGTATTGTGTATTGGCTGTGTCTGTGTATTGTTTCTTTTGGGGTGTGTGTGTGTCAGGCACAGACAAGGCAGGGACTGATTAAACAAAGGAGTTTTATTTAAACAAGAAGAACAGAACACAACGAAAGTCACGTCCGCCACTATGGCGGAGGAAACGGAAAACTATAACGCTCAGTGGAAACATAGAGAAACTAACACTCAGAAGAACTAGGTAACGAACTCAAAAGCACAATCATGTGTAACGGTGAGACACAGGGAACAACTATACCGACTGGGGAGTCCAGGCTCGCGGGGTGTGCGACACGGGGTTCGCGGGAGACGGAGAAAGCACGACAGACACAGAGTGAATCCAGGAAGGTAATAACGAGGCCAGGCATCAGGGAAACCGGGGAGGAGGCTTAAATGGAGTGGAGACCAGGTGACACCAATTAGAACTTAGGTGAAGGTGATCGTGCACA
This sequence comes from Tenualosa ilisha, assembly GCA_015244755.2. Lineage (NCBI taxonomy): Eukaryota > Metazoa > Chordata > Actinopteri > Clupeiformes > Clupeidae > Tenualosa > Tenualosa ilisha. The sequence continues at coordinate 72,108 of PYXC01002468.1, read as the reverse complement.
AGGAAGTGAATGCGAACGGGGAGAGGGATTGAGAGTCTGTGAGGTAGAGTGAGGGGGCGTGACCGTGGCCAAATCTGATGCAGACTTGACAGTGTGTGTGTGTGTGTGTGTGCTTTGGTTGGCCCTTTTTCTAAGGGTGCAGTAGCCCTTAGTTGAGTTACTTCAAATTCACAAAGAAGTAAAATACAGTCTTTTGAAAATAGCTTATCCTTTCAGAGGAGATTTTAAAGAATAAAGTAACTCAGGCTATTCAAAGATCCTCCCTCCTTTCGCTCCTAAGGTCTTTCATCTTGTAATAATAATTCTTCCATTTAAATGATTGGTTACTTTGACAAAACATCAGCAATATTCCATACCTTAATCTGAAGGTATATAATGAATGAAAGTGAAAGCACGGACCCTGCATGGTCACCACTTCTTTTCTCAATTTTACTAAGTTTGCTGTGGATGATCTTCAGACTAAATTTAATATTTAATTCTGTTCCTATATATAATTCCAGTGGTATAGCGGAGGAGGTGATCTTAGCACATGGCCAGTTTGCATATAATTTGCATATCACATTTACAAGTCAACTGGATTACTTGAATGACTTGTGATGATGATGATGATGATGATGATGATGACGATTATTACTTCTATTATTATTATTATTATTATTATTATTATAGATTATGATTATTCTGATTTCATGTGATGATCTGGTGATGTAGCCCACTCACTTGAAGTGAGGGGTAAGGATCCCCTTCTGCTTCTTCCCCGTCTGCTATTTACTGTTTGATTTCTGTCACCTCTCTCTCATTTCTCTCACCTCTCATCTCTGATTTCTCTCATTCTTTTGTTGGTGGACAGGTGCATGTCCTCACTGTATGAAGACCCACAGTGGTCACAGCATGTAGACAGTGTTGCCAGTAAGGCACTGTTGAGCATGTCTGAAGGGGAGGGCGTGTCGTTCTCTGAGTGTGTGGACTGGCTCAGAGGGAGACATAAAGAAGGACATCTGTCCCTCACTGATGTGTTGGGGGTGATCACTAGCAAAATCAAGGGGGTACCTGTGAGTGTACTAGTACAACTACAGTATGTGTTTTTTTGAATACAGAGTCAAAGAGCAAATGACCAGTCAGTCACAGTAATTATTACTTTAAAATTTAGACTAAAAACTAGTTTATGCTGGTGGCTGGTTTTAGGGTTAGGGTTAGGGTTACATGGAATTTTTCTTCTCAACAAGTTGGAGACCAGGCGTTTGGTGACAGACAGCGATGAAGGTGGAACCAATCCATACCCACTCTACAGCGCCATTGAAAAGTCCTGCTTCAATGAGAAAAAAGTAGAAGGTACATTAAAGCGCACATTCAGTGTCAGACATTTTGCACAATAATCATCATTTCCTTTTGTTTATTTTGCAGAATAGCAAAATGGTGCATCAACAATATAGACACCTGAAAATATGGGTTAAGTCTTGCTAGCCAACCAGATCTGTTGCTCACATACTGAGGAAAGGCTTGGCAGAGCAGCTGAGCTGTATATCCATTATCCCTGTTTGGACATTTTTAGTTTAGTTTATTTCATTTGGCCATTACCTTTTGTACATTCTGTGTGATGATTGGCATCTCTTATGAGCAAGCATCATCATGTAAGTGTTATATTTCAACAGGTAGTCACATGCAGATTTACATGAAACCTGTGACGGGCCGATTTTGTACTCAGGACTGACAGTTTCCTAAAAGTACAAAACTCTTGTTTTCTAAACAGAACTGTGGTTTGAGTTCAGTCCCCACGAGTCTGGATTCCTTGAGCCTGGAATTTTTGTGGAGACGTCACTGTTAAAGAAGGACTTTGAAGGAGGAAAAGTTAAGCCTGCCCAGCAAAACAAAAAGCCAATTGACATGGTTCAGCTGCAAGGTTAGCTTTTATCATGCAATTCTAAATCATTGTAGAATTTATACAAAACCTGTCAGTATCTCCATGTAAATGGTAATGGAATCTGATTTGCTCTATCCTTAAGCGATCAACTTGCAATAGAGCAGGTTGACTTTTAAGACACACCCCCTAACCCTTATTGTCTAGTTATTCCATTGATCTACCTTTGATTTTTGCAGGAATTGGTGGGTGTGCTATGGGGGATTTTGACACAATTAAAAAACACATTGAACAGTCTGTTTGGGACTGGATCTACTCGTCTCTTCCTGGTATGTTAAATATATTCAATTATATGTTTGTCTTTTGTTTGTCATATTACTGTCAACTATCCACACTGCTATGCATCATCCACCACATATATTAGTAAGATGAATAGAAAAGGGGCTGCTGACAAATTATGTAAATAGCAAACAACATTGGCCCCCTAGCCAAGATAGTGCCGCCACAGTGCCTCTGCTCAATATTGTATTTTGCTACAGGACCCAAGAAAGGCTTTTGTCATCTTATTTTTTTAAGGACCAATCAGTGAACAGAAATTGACAGAACAACCAATAGGTTTAAGGTTTAAACAAAGTGCCCACCCACCTCAGAGTAACCGTATGCCTATTGAGAGCATCCAGACTGTCTCTCAATACTTCTGAACCAGACACACAATCTGTTTCTCTGCAAGATTTGGGAATCATGTGGATCTGGCCTATGGCAAGGGAGGCAAACAGAAAGGAAAGTGAACAGCAAACCAATTGGAAACTGATCCATTGCTGTAGGCTAGCTCATATGACTAAAATCACTAGCTGTCTAGCTAGGCCTCAATAGTATGACAAGCCTGTCTCAGTAGAGGGTGTCTGGTGTGAAAAAAAGATGAAACTCTGAATGATGCCAAAGTACACAACCGAGGATGTGTTCCCAGCCAGGGATGGTGGCTAAATGATGGGCTGAATAATAGACTACATTTTATACATCCTTGTAAACCCCCTGATTATAATGTGACATCATAACACCAAGTTCCTTGTTTCGGTCTCCCCCACCTTAAGTGCACTGTTAAACTTTGACAGTGACAATCCTTGAGAAGTCATACGCCATGATTACACTGTATTACTGACATGTAGCAATATCTACTTTCCAGCAGGTGCAAATAGACATTTCACATTCAGGATGGGTGCTGCTGCATTTCAGTTGGGAGATGAAGGTCTACAAGAACCCAGAGGACTGCCTGAAGAAGGCATGTAATTATGGGTAGTTGGTGTTAAAGTGTCCATCTCACAGACATTTAGAAATAAGGCTTTAAGAGTGCAAGTGGACACGTAATACCAAGATTGTCTCAGATCTTTGATGTGTGCCATGCCATAAGAGAGATGGTGGTTGGATTAATGGGTTGCATTAATGAGAAACACAAAGTGATGATTTATTAAATCCTGTTCAAGACAAATGTCATTATTCTATCCAAAGAATTAAATGATTATGACAATACAGTCATCTCAAACAAATCACATCTTTGTTTATTATGGTGATGTGATCTGTTGGTAAAACAAATCTGAATAGTAATGTGTGTGTTTCAGCTTTTATGCATAATGGAGGGCTTTACATTTTATGCACACTGGCTGACTTGATGAAGAATTCTGCAGACAGAAACTACTGGAAACTGGACTCCCTTAAATGTCAACTTGGGGGTACAGTATTTTGTGTTTCCCATCCATCTACATATCTGATCTTTTTCACAGCCAGCAGTCCTCAAAACGTTTTATTTTGTAGCAAGTTACACACAGCAGAAGAGTTATTTTAGACCAGAGAAAAGACTGTTTGCTTTTGTGCTGCCATCCAGTTCAACATGGAGAATTCAGCCCCACACTCCAAGGAGTGGATGATGAGAGCTGGAGTAAAATGACTGATGAAGAGAGAAAGAACCTTGTGGAAAACATCTGTGATGAACTGATGGCTTCCATTGAGAAGTGGAGCCCTGATAATGATGGTAAGAGCTTTAGAATAGATCTTCTACAGATAGCCTTGTCTTTTGACTAATTAAATGAATATTAGCTGACAGCCATCTCAAATGTTATTTTGAAAAATTCAGTTCTCTAGTTTGCGGGGGATGCAACTCAGGAGGTGGGTGAAATTCTACCTCTTGAAACTTTTGAGCGGTATTGTACTGTCTTATATCCCTGCATAGTGGGTGAACTAGGACCCATGAGAGCAGCTGGTGAACTAGGACCCTGGGGAGCAGGAGAACCAGAAGTAGCTTTTCAAAACCAATTCTACTCATTCCAAAGCTCTATGTCATCTTGGCATTATGGTAAAAAAAAACAGACACACTTTGATGTTTGACATCAGTCAGTGTTATATTAAAATTAGGATTTTTTTTTTCAGACACTAGGTAACGTGTGTAGAAGAATAAAATTGGACCCTCTTTTGAAAAAGATTTTCTGAGGCTGTAAGCTTTGCAGTAAATCAAGAAACAAATAAGCTAGCTGTTTTTCTTTCTCATAAATTACTAATGTTGTGATGAGATTTTGGTATTAAAAACCTTTTTAGATAATTGTGATGAATTTTGTTGATGTATTTAAGTTTTTTAGCAGTGTGGGTTGCCAAGAAAATTTGGCCACTTCTCAAAGAATGGCAGTTTGGAAAAATTGCCAATTTCCTCTACAACTTCCCTGGTAAGACTTTTGAATGATATTAATGAAACTTTTCAAAAGTCTTTTTTTCTAACAGGAAATCTGTCTATTATTGTTGGTGCCTAACTGTATGGTTAATGGTGATATGCAGGCGCCAAGGTCTCAGAGGACATGTGCAAAAAGGAGGTAATACACTTGATAGATGCGGGGCTCTTCCTGAACTCTCCGTATGCCTCTGTGCTCAGAGAGGCGAGGGACATAGATGTCATCATATCCTTTGATTTCAGCCAGGATGCCCCTTTTGCGGTAACTAAGAAAAGAATCTTATTTTTCAAAACTGAATTGCAAATAATGTGCAGTAGGTCATCACAACTGGGTGCAGAACATGACATCATTGATTACAATGCTTGAGAGTGATGGTTTGATGTATTTGATATGTTTGGTGTTCATATAAGTGTAAGTTTGTGCATGTGAAAGAGATAAAGTTAGGGTCATGAATTAAACATCCTGAAACCTTTCAAATGCACTGCAGGGAGCTATTCATCTAGCCCTGTGGCCAACTGAGATCACCTTAAACTATATTACTTGTTTTGTTTTTTTAATGTACATTTCCAACCTAAAGAAATGTGATAAAATACTACAGGTTAGTCATATTGACAATTATTTGGGTCTGAGGTTAGTCACACTGAATTTTACTTTGATCTCAGGTTAGTCATATTGACACAGATACTGTATATGTTTGTTCAGACAGCACAGGGGGCCAGTGATTATGCACTCACCAACAAAAGGCCTTTCCCGAAAATAGACGTCAAAGATCAAGACAATGACCACCCAAAGTCCTTCTATGTTTTTGAAGGGGAGGGAAAGCCAACTGTAATCCACATCCCTCTCTTCAACATGGATAACTGCAAAGGTGACTGGAGTGTATATATGACTCTGCAACCCTATTTTCATATATCCCACTCCCTCATATTTGATCTATTTTATATCCTATGTAGATGAGTCCACCATCAAAAATGAATGGAATGAATATGGCACCTACCAGATGGCATACACAGATAAAGAGAAAATCAACCATCTGGCAGATCTGGCTGCAGAAAATGTGAGGATGAACAAAGATGGAATTCTGAAAGAAATTCGAAAAGCAGCTGAGCGGTGGATGGCCAAGTGATCAGCCTTTAGTTTCTGTGGGCCACACACAGTACTGCATAATTCTAGTCTTTAAAATCATTTGGTCTTGGGGAAAAAAAATCAACAGACTTACAGTAAATTTTGTTACATTTGAATGAGTGTATCTTTACTAAAATAAAGAGAATATTATCAAGCAAGTGTGTTTATAATTATCTGTGTGGAATTTTATAACACCATTCCCTTGCTATGGGTAAAGTAGTATTGGTAGTATGTATCACTTAAGGGCACTTTAGCCATGGTCCATTGACAGTATGGCAAGTCCAGAGGGACAACACTATCCCATCAAACTTCTCAGGTAGCTTTTTATCAGTTTCAAACAACATCCAGTTGCAATGTAAATCAGAATGCACCAAAATACATTGTACAATGACATTTTTTACTAAACACTAAAACAAGACAAAATCTAAAGACAAAAACACCAGAATGTCACAATTCAATTCGCAATTGCAAAACATCAGAAGAACTGACCAAGAAAGTTGTGCAACACAGTGCAAAACAGTCCAACGCCCAGCATGAAAAAACATCCAGAGGAAAGAAAAAAAGACAGCAGACAGAACCAGCTTTGATGTGACTCTTTCAGGGTGTATCATTGTGGCCAAAAGTAAATTCATCCCATCCCCATCTGGCTGAATGGTCTTTAGTTTTTTCTGTTTCCCAACCTGGGACACAAAACTACACATATTAGACGGCTGGTGGGAAAGACACCTGTTTCACCTGTTTGAATTAGCAAAAATGTTGCAGATAAAAGCATCAAATAATAACAGAGGCAGTATAGATACTGTTTTTTTTTTGCACACACCTCTGTTTAAGCAGCCTATAGACTGCACATATACAAACCTACTGCCCCACTTGTATAGGACCCAAATACAGACACTAATACAAGGTTTGGGAGTATAGTTGAGGGTTTAATAAGTTCAATTTTGAACAAGGGCATCAACCATCTCCAGGCTGTCTGCTTGGGACTGATGGGCTGAGTGATCCATTGTTGCTAATGTTGGATTGGTGGCTAGGGAGAGGAAGGGGACAAATTTACATTCTGGGTATTTTGTTTCTCTATAGGGCTGTGATTGTACCATGTGACAAGAAAATGTGCAGATTTGTATGTATACATTCTTGTGTAGAATAATTCTTCTGGCTTGATGGTTCACTTCACACATTTCTGTAGGAAAACACACAAAAAAATGTTACATAAAAAAAGGTTAACATTACACAAAACATGTTTTCTTCTGTATTCTATCATGTTCAAAAATGATATAAAAGATTTTGGTATATCTGACACTGATAGACACTTTAAATAAAGAATGTGTTGTGTTTATGGTGCCCACTGGTGTTTTGTGCCCACCTTTTCTGGTACTTACTGATGATGTCCTTCACAGCAACTTGATCGGTCTGAGGGGCAAACCTGTCCACCATCTTGATCAGGTCAGGATGGGAAGCCAGGAAGGCCAAAGTGTTGCGGGCATGGGTCCTGTTCCCAACACAAAATTTGCAAACACCCATTTATTTACAATGAGTACATCAACTCCAACCAATTAAAGATCAAACAATTCCAAACAATTCATTAAAGCAATATTATGTAGTTTTTGTGAGTGAAAATAACATATTTAAAGTTAAAATAACATGTTTTTTAAGATTAGATTTTATTCCAGAAACTCAATCCACAACATAATGATATAACAGTATTCACACCTGACTTCCCGTGCAGAGTCAAGGGCCAGGCAGCTAATGGAGTGGACGAATCAGTCAGTCAGGTCCTTTTTGCCTGACAGAACACAGGATGCTCCCATGACCTCTGTCAGTTCCTCCAGATGCTGTGCAGCAGCCTTTCTCACAGCTGCATTACGATGCCTAAAATAAACAGAGAAACATTCATGCAAAAGAAATACAAGGGAGACAAGAGAATGGATGGATAGATTGATGGATGAACGGACCAGTGGAGACAACAGAGCTAAGAGAGATAAAGTCTTAAAAGGAAAAAGAGTTGAGACCAGATGAGACAAACATCTAACAAACATCCAGAGATCCAGGTAACAGAGGAAACCTGCTGGAGAACCAGTAAACAAAGGGAGAGTCTGAAGTTAAGGGTCACTGGGGTTTTTTCTCTTCCCCCTCACCTGAGTCCGGTGTTAATCAGGGCGTTCATGCTGCGGATGGGGTGATGCTGAGGACCATGTGGCTCAACACCATCTCCACATCCTCCCTGATAAAGCCGCTGGCCTCTCCAGCCTTTGGGAGCACTGTCTTGGCTATGCCCTCGGCCTCTGCATCCATGCTGCGTCCCAGGTGTGCATACATGTGTGCCAGTGTCACCATAGCGGCACGGGACACCATTGATCACAGGTTCTTCACCTGGATGGGTGGGCGTAATTACAGTGACTGCTTGTACCACTCTGATTAGAATTACATTTACTGTAAAATACAAAGTTGGTTGTAATTGTGTTCTCACACTGCCCACAAAAACGATCAAGTCACTACACAGTTTGAGTACATTGCAGTGACATTTAAATAAATATAGTCACATTGAACCTCTGTAGCATTAACATGTTATTTGAATGCACATTCTCTGGTCTGAAACAGAACAAATTCAATATGAACTTCAGCAGAGAGCCTCTGACCTCGCGGTTGATGGCCAGGCAGACATCATGCAGCCTGGGCAGCAGCACCTCAGCATGGTGCTGAGAGAGAAACCGAACGGAGCTCAGACCCTCAACCTTTCGCTCCCTGCAGAGATATCAAAAAACACTCAACTCAGAGGAACATGCGGCTACATTTCCAGCTAAGCACAAAATGATGAAGCCAAATAACAACTATAATATGTATATATAATATAAATATAATAATTTCCCTCATGGGATTTAAAGAGTCCAGATTATTAACTATTAAAATAAACTATTCTACTAACATGTGTGCCTGTATAGTCTAGACTCCAGCCTCTAGTTTTATAAGGTTAATTATTTAGCTTAGTCTATTTTAGCTACACTCCCACCAGTCATCCTCTCTGAGTAGCCTGAAGGCCTGCAGGATGGCCCGCTCAGGGCAGGCCACACGAGGCAGTTTAACAGGCTCTGGATGCTCCCTGGTCTGCTGGGGCTTGCTAGTCTGATTCACCACTCTCACCGGCTTCTCCTCCTCCTTACACTGCATCACTTCCTCCCTCTTACCTGCCTCCACAGACTCCTCAGACTTTTGCTCTAGGACAGACATGGGCATCATACGGCCCGCGGCTCGGATCCGGCCCGGGTATGGTTTCAATCCGGCCCCCGCGATGCCCTCGCAATTTAGGAAAAAAAAAACGCCTTCTTTCGCCGACTCGATCCAGCAAGTATAAATCCATCCACTAGATGTCGCTGTGTTAAATAACCATAAGGTTACTTCTCTTCTTCACCTCTCAATGTAGCAAATTTTAAACGGTCACCATTAAGTGTTATTCGCTCCACGTATGTTTGCGAACAGACTCTCTCTGTGATGAACTATAACAAGTCCCGCTACAGATCACGGCTCACGGACAAACATCTGTCGTCCGTTTTGCGGATCTCTACATCGAACATGACACCAGACTTTGATGGTCTTGCAAAGAGAAGGGACCGCCTTAATTGTTCCCATTAACAACACTTAAATTTATGAAAAGCTTTTCACGCAGTTAGTCCCTCATATAGTTTTATTTTTTAAAAAGGAGCCTGTAAGTTTCATACACAATTGAGCTTGGCAGGATGTTCACATTAACAAGAAAACAACATTAACATGAAACGCTTTTGTCTCCCAGTTAGGCCTGAATAAATTTTTTTAAAGGATCCTGTAAGTTCCATACACAGATCAGTTAAGCTTGACTAAAGATGTTGTTTTCCACATCATTCTTGAGTTTCATAGATTGCCATTTTTATTATACCTATGACCAACATGAGACAGCTAAATCAAATTTTGTGTGACGTACCAGCCTATTTGTTTTGTTGCAAAGGCCTGTGTTGCTTAATGATGTTGGTGTAGTCGTGTAATTGTTTAATTGCAGTCGTGCGATGGGTGGCCCTCCACTTACTTTGCCAAAGTAACTTTGGCCTTTAGACTAAAACTGTTGCCCACCCCTGCTCTAGGAGGTCAAAGGTCAAATGTGTTTGTGTGCCATCCTGTCCACACAACTATACAACTAGTTGTTATTTTAATAACTGCACTAAACATGTATATCCTATTCTTGTGTTGTAACCAAGGTCATATGAGACAATACAATGAGCGTGTGTGTGAATGAGTGTGCATGTAAAGTATGAGTGTGTATTTAACTGGTCTTTAGTACTCACCAGTCACATCTGTGTCCTATTTAGTGACAACTTCAGTGGCCACACTGGATGACACTGACTTCTTGAGGCGGGACAGTCTGCTGATAAACTGCCTAAGATTGGATACAGGTTTGTCTGTGTGTGGAGGGGCAGGGGCAGTGGGCATAGTGGGTGCGGTGGGTGGATTAGGAGCCTTTAGTAGAGGAAGAGCCTGCAGCACTGATGGGGTCCTTGGGTCCGTAGGGCTGAGGCTGCCTGCAGAGGTGCCTGCACAGTCTGAGACACTCACCTCACCAGTGAGGGCATCGTTGAAATGGACAGCGAGTCTTTTCTCCTCAGTGAATTTCAAGGCGTCCTTTCTGCGCTCAGCAACCTGGCGGATGATAGTGGTTTCCTGAAGACACCTCATATCCTGGTCCTGCTCCGACTATTGGAACGAGGCTTGGCAACCATTGCCATAGCTTTGGGGACTGTCATCTGTAGTGTTGCTTTTCAGGCAAACATCTTGGACAGTTCTCAAAGAGCGCTTGGCCTTGATCTTCTTTGGCTTATTCTGGCTTTCACCCTTGGTGGCAACAGGTGAAGTGAGTGCCTTGTTGCTTGGAGCTCTTCTGTAGATAAGTGGCTTCAGGGGGTGGGCAGAATCAAAGCCTATCAGGTTCTTCCTGCCAAATGGATGCACAACACCTTGTTTGGGCAATCTGTCACCCAGCAACAGGTTCATAAGAACCAGGTCCTGGCCCTGGACGACTGCGGGCAAGGAGGAGGATGAGGAGCAGATCTGCTGCTGCTGCTGCTGAAGGGGTGCAGGGGTGATGGGGGCAACAGCTCATGCCGGCCAGGTGCCACAGCGGTTCTGAGGGGCTGGAGAGAGCCGATAAGCATTGTGGGTTTGTGGTACTGTGGGTACACAAGACAAGGATGAGAATGGAGCCAATGCTGAGACTGCATAGAGGAAGGAGGCATCATTTCAGCAAATATGGCTACCACACACTCGCACAATGCCACCAACCCAAACACGCACACAGGAGTGTGATCATATGTATCTGAACATCTGCATCTCTACATTATACATAGTATGAATCATATATTTGGAGACTATACTGTAATGACAACCCCACACTTTTGACTGGCAGCCAGACTGGCCAAAGCAGTAGCATAGCAACCATCAAACTGTCACTGGTCAGAGGTCGACAATTTTAATCTAAATGAAACTCACATTTGGCAAGCTGATTGTTTGCTGCAACTGTTCCTGGTTTATCCTCAGCCACTGCATTATGAGTTTCATGCGCTTCTCCAGATCTTGAGCTTGGAGTTTCATTAACTCCTCTTCAAGTGTTTCGGAATCCATTCCACTGGAAAAAAAATGGGTTATGAGGATGGGTTCAAACAAAATTTCCTGTATTAAAATGACAAAATCATATAAGATTTAAATTACTATATAATTATTTTCAAACGATGAAGTGATGGAGCATGTATGACCTACCATTCCAAGAAGCTGCAACAAGTGAAGCTAAACAGAATTTTAGCAAAGATTCTAGCCCAGAGCTCTGATGTATCCTATTGTGACATCATCTTTATGACGCACTCGTATTCTCTGATGTCTGCCGTTTGGACGGCCATAGAGAGGACGGACGGTAAATAATAAAATGTAGCCATCTTTCTCTTAACAGGTATCAACTTGAATGGGTCATATAACATAAGCCTAGATACCCTAAATCCTGAAATTCAAGGATCAAGTATCAAGTTTACTTGTCACATACATTGAAATATTAATGTAAGACATAGCGAAATTGCATAAATTACAATATAAACTCAATAAAGGAGAAAAATAAAGATACAGCAAAAGCATAATCAAAAAAATGGGTATTAGTCCATATGGGATCAGGATCCATGTGGCCTACGAAATGTGATTAGACAGTTTGTATCTTGTTAACTTTCACCTCCCTCTAGTATGAATGACACATACCTTACCAGATACAATCCACAGCAAAAACATTTACATTTATGTATTTAACAGACACTTTTATCCTTAGGCTTATGTGCCTTGCTAACTGATTCTCAAACCTTTGATGTCACACACCATCACAGAGGCGGGATCAGAGAAGGACAGATCCCCTTCTTCATGTCTCTTCCTGAGCCACTGCACAGCTTCAGAGAACATCACACCTTTCCCCTTAGATATGCTGTCTGTTTATATATATATGTGTGTATATATATCTATTGATTAAGATTAAGTTATATACACACTCATACTTCCTTTAAATGCACACTCACAGACACACTTATTGCATTGTCTCATATGGACTTGGTTACAACACAAGAATAGGATAAACATGGACCTGAGACGATAAGTAAAACTACTCGGTCATGCATAGGCTACAAACCAATCTTTGTTAAGTCTACTTAAAAATATGTGCAGTTATTAATACCTAGTTGTACAGTGTTGTAGACAGGATGTCACACATTTGACCTTTGACCTCCCAGAGCAAAAGTCTGAGAAGTCTGTGGAGGCAGGTAAGAGGGAGGAAGTGATGGAGTATAAGGAAGAGGAGAAGCCAGTGAGAGTGGTGAATCAGACCAGCAACTATTAACACAACACATCCTTTATTTAACGTGTCTATCAGTAACAAATATACCAAAATCGTTAATATCGTTATTGAACATGATAGAATACATAGGAAAGCATGTGTTTTAATTCTTTTTATGAAATGTTTTTTTTTTTTCTGGAGAAGTGTAAAGTGAATGCTCAAGCCAGAAGAGTCATTCTGCCAAGGACGGGTTAGACAGAAATCTACACATTTTCTGTCACTTTGCTTTGCCCTTGTTATGTTTGTAACTTATTAAACCCTCAACTATGCTCCCACACCTTGTATTAGTGTCTGCATTTGGGTCCTATACAAGTGGGGCAGTGGGATTTGTATATGTGCTACTTAAAAAAAAATGAAAAACAACTCCTCAGTTGGAGACTGTCCTAAAAAAAATCCAGTGTAGTGTTGTGTGGGCACACAGTAACCACATTTATGAACTAAACTTTTGTAAAGGTTGCATGGAGTTTATTACTCAGCAGCCACACAGAACATCACAATCTGGTTTTAATCAAGTCAGATTGCAAAGTTAATTTTACTTCAATAACAGCAGTAAGTGCTGTTTGTTGATTTGTGTTTGCAGAACTGAGGATGACGCCAGTGTGATCTACAGTTCAGTCCACACATCTAAAGAGGCCTGGGAAACAGTGGAGCAGAAATACCATCAGGTTATCACAGCTGTCCATGGGAACATAAATCTAACTCACTAGTTCATGTCAGATGCACTCTTACAAATACGTTTTTAAATAAGAGTGTATTTTGGACATTGTTCTTGTTTAATTTGTGTGTGTGGTGGTGTGGTGATGAAAACACACAACAACATTAGTCTTATGAGGAGCTGGTTTGGTGAAATAAAAAGATATTTTTGTTGTTTTGACACTTCACTTTAAACCCAGTATCCAATAAGCATTGTAAGCGTGATAAAGCCAGTATCCAATAAGTGTTCTGTTACACTCAAAGAGATTATGAGGCCTCATTGCAACCTTATAGTGCTAGCCATAGCTGTCCTGTTTCTTTGTAGCCACTGACTGCATTGCAGCTGTACAGTGTAAATTAGAAGTAGTGTAATCCTGTGTAAGGGTCAGATATCATCATTCCTGGATTGGTCATGGCATAGAATGGCATTAAGACGGCATAGAGCGATGCACAGTGAACACAGCAACACTTGACAGGTAAACTCAAAATTATTCATACTCTTAACAAATTTTGGTGTAAAGTCATTTCTGTTCGTTTGACCAGTAGACCAAGTTCACTATGTTGTAAATTCTCACCAAACCAGTGTTTGTAGAGTTATGTTGCCTGATAAGGTAATAAACACAATTTTGGTTTCATTCTGTTTCGGCAGTGTCAGTGTTATTACTGTGCAAAGAAGCGCTAGAGGGTGCCGAGATAACCTTCATTTAGTGTTGTAGTTCTTGAGTCCGGTCTCAAGACCATTTTTGCTTTCTCAGTCTCGTCTTGGACTTGACCCTACAAAGACTCGGTCTTGACTCGTTCTCAGCACACAGTAGGAGGAGAGGGACTCCTAATTTCAAAGCGAGTCCTCAAAACCAACAGTTTTTTTTATGTTCATGTTAACAAATGTATCCAATATTTAATTATCATAATTACAAATCAGTTAAAATAGTTTAAATACCTGATCTGGGTCCCAGTTAGCCTACTAATATAGACATACAACTTGCAAATATGAATTTGCGCTGCAGGAACTATTATTCAAAGTCTGTTTACTATTATTCAGAAGTTAACATTTGGATGTTAACATTTGGATATGCACCCATTGGTGCCATCTCTTGGATTGGATTTGGTCTATTAGGGCCAGGGTCTGGATTCCCAGGTGATCAGTAAAAATGTTTCAATTTACATAAAATTTATGCATTTAGCAGGAACTTTTATTCCTTTTATTTCTACCTTACATGCTCTACAATGGAGAGGTTGACCAGTAATACAGAAAAGGAAAAAAAACACCTCTTGATCAAGACTCGAAAGTTCATCCTGGCATGCTTCGAGTGCACTGTCATTCTCCTTTTGAGATGTGTTTGGAACAGAAGGCCAGCAGAGGTAAATTAAGGGCAAAGTGGAGAGGTGCATATGCAAAGCAGCCAGAGCCCACAGAACCCCAGGCCATCCAAACCACAAGAAGAAAATATACTGTGTTGAGGAAGTGAGAAAAGCAGAGGCTTATGTCATCTAGTGCCATTTTAACTTTACCAAGTGTTAGAATCAAGCGTGAGTTCAGCATTTCCTTTTGTCAGTTGTTGATGGCGGATGCCCTATAAAGAGTAGGTACGCATCTTTAATATCTTTATACTGTACTGTATTTTCAGTAGTTTAACTTTAACTATATTGCTATCCCTATGTTTACTTGTTTGTACCTAAACAATATAAACTTATTAGAAGGATCGCATGCTGATTTCTGTTGGAACTGACTGTGACCCACCCCCACACACACACAAAGAGTGTGTATCTACACTCACAAGCAAATAGGGCTTTATTCACGTCTCATATCTCTCTTGGTTACAGTGATGAAGGCAATTGTAGTGAAATCTATTTAAAACGTTATGTGTAAATTCCCTGTGTGACAAATGTTATGTGATGTGAGTGTAAGGAGGCTCCAGGAGATTCTTGTGCCCATGCTGCCTGATTTCATATGTATGACAGTAAGAAATATGTTGTCATGAACGCAAGAGGCTTGCAAAATATCATGTTTTTCTTGTTGCATCTTGTCTTTTGGAAGCAGTCCACTCTTTGTATAGACAGAACAAAATCATTCACACATATAGTGTAATACAAGACGATAGCCTGTCCCATACACTGTAAAAAATAAATCATGGTTTTAACTTAAAAAAAGTTAGTGTCCGGGCTGCCTATGTCAGGAAACAGACAGGTTGGACCGCAGTTGCAGCAAGTTGCTAACAGTCTTTATTTACGGATTAGAGGGAAGAGGAAAGGGAGTGTGAATGCTCTTCGGGCGTTGAGCCCAGCAGCCGGGACTGGAGAGCTGAGCAGAGTCGTGGGCAAACAGCAGGTCGGAGAGCCGTGGGCAGGAGAGTAGGGCAGTGTCGTGGGCAGGCAGCAGGTCAGAGAGCCAGGGGCAGGAGAGCAGAGCAGAGTCGTGGGCAGGCAGCAGGTCAGAGAGCCGGGGGCAGGAGAGCAGAGTGGAGTCGTGGGCGGGCGGCAGGTCAGAGAGCCGGGGGCAGGAGAGCAGAGCAGAGTCGTGGGCAGGTAGTAGGTCAGAGAGCCGGGGGCAGGAGAGCAGAGCAGAGTTGTGGGCAGGCAGTCCGGGTTCGGCAACAGGCAGGCGATCTTCAAGAGACAGAGACCAACAGAGACAGAACGGGAAAACAGACCGGGAAACAGAACCCTTGTGGGAAACAGACGCAGGTATACAATCACGGGGAAAAACACAGAGAAACAGACAGGAGTCAGAATTCGAGTGCTTGCCTTCAGCAGTTGACGCGTTCAGGTTCGCTAATTCTCCGACAGGGAGTGAAGGAAACAGAGGGGAATAAATAACCACGGACAATCGGGGAAGACAAGACACAGGTGGGGAACAAATCAGTGAAAACAGGTGAAAAGGATCCAGTGATTAATGGGGAAATGAGGAAGTGAGATAGCGTGATTGAAACCAATGAAGCCAGTTAACGGAGAAGACAGGGGGGAAAAAGTGAGGAAACAGAGGCAGACAGGACGGGGTGGTGACAGCCTAACTACTTTAAGTTGACTAAATTTAAGATAATTCGAACTGTATTTGTTTGAAATACTTTAGAAGTCACCACAACTCATTATCTTAAACTTGGTCAACTTGAAATAGTTCGACACTAACTTTTTTAAGTTAAAACCATGATTTATTTTTTACAGTGTATGCAATGTCACTCCTCCGTCCCAATGTCAAAGCGGCTGTGGTCTCTGGGGGGTGCTGGACATATTATGGACTCGTGCCTGTTTATTTGCTTTAGCTGTATCTTTACTTCCTGTTATAGCTGTTAGCTGATGTGTTATGATTGAAAGGTGAAGAAATTGATTTAAAAGCAAACCGGGTGACATTTTTAGGTTAATTTACCAGCTTCGTAATCAGTTTGATGGTTCATTACGGGGTGAATGAAGGCTCTCTTGGCTGTCGAAACTACTACAACTACTACTACTGAGTTTGGATATACTGTGAGCAATTTCACCAAAATTTCCTCACCCTCCTTAAGAAACATTCCAAAATGGGTACCAGTAATGACAGTCTGTATTGTGCTGTTGCAGGAAAAGGGAGAAATGAGTTTTGAAGGCATGTTCATGTTGGCTGCTCTATTTTTCCTGAGATTACCAGGTAAAGTGGACTAATCTAAATCATCTAGACTTACATGATTTAGACATTTAATCTAAATATAATCAGTTTAGGAGGCATACTTTACAATAGTTGCTACTTTCAAACACTTGGATATCAGAATTCATAATATCTGACCTGTGCCAGCAAAATACTGTTTGCAAATACTTAAAAATAAATTATAAATTACATATAAAAATAAATAATTGATCAAAATCAGCTCTTCACTGTGACTGTCTTCACTCTCCTGTGTTTCAGGTGTGCAGTGTGGATACAGTGTGACCTACTCCTCTACACGAGTCTGTGGTCTTAGAGGAGCAACAGTGGTCCTTCCCTGCAGTTATGAATACCCTTGGAAAAGTAGAGGAGATACATTTACAGGAGGAGGGTGGTATCATGAGCAGAAAGACAGAGTTAGAGAACACAGTAACTCTGAATATCCCAACTGCAGCCTGACCATAGAAAGGCTTTCAAACGACCTCTCTGGTGTTTATCACTTTCAGTTTTACACAGCTCTACATATATCCTGGATAAAAAGTGCATCAGGTGTTATGCTCTCAGTCACAGGTAGTGAACCACACAAATTCCAACTAATTTTAACCTTTGCTCTTCATTAGAATGGTACTGACGGTCGATATATTTAACCTGTTCTCTCAGACCTGCATGTGAGGGAGGAGGCTGTTGGAGGGAATCAGAATCTGACTAAACTGACCTGCAGGACATCATGCAGTTTGGGCTCCCAGTATGTCTGGTACAGAAATGGACAACAACTGCAAGACAAAACCACAGCCTCCATACTACTAGATTCAGCCAAACCTTCTGAGGAGGGAAGCTATTCCTGTACTGTGAGAGGTTATAAGAATCACAGCTCCCCTGCAGCGTGTGAGTAACAAATATCTTTAACCCTACCAAATATAATATCCTACCTAACCCCCACCTGCTCCCTGGGTGCCAGATTAATGGCTGCCCACTGCTCTGTGACTGGGTAAGTGTGTTTGCTTCCAGTGGCCTATACAACTCCTCAGATGGGTCAAATGCAGAGGACAAATTTTCTTCCCACGACAGTAAAGTGTAACATAACTTAATATAACATGTGAATTAGATGTTTCAAACAGTGTTCCAAACATTGTCATCTATAGGTTATCCAAGCAAACAGTGTTGGAGTGTGACCTACTCTTCTACTAGAGTCTGTGGACTTAAAGGGACATCAGTGGTCCTGCCCTGCACATGTGAATATCCTGGAAATGACATGTATCATAAAGGAGGGTGGTATGAAAAACAGAGAGGGAGAGTCAGAGGACACAGTGACTGTAAATATCCTGACTGCAGCCTGAACTTAGACAAGCTGTCAGATAATGATGCTGGTGTATATGAGTTTCAGTTTCAAACAAGACAACATTTGAGTTGGATAAAAGGCAGTCCTGATGTTACGGTCTCAGTCACAGGTAAATGAATGTTTACATATTACTGTGTCCTTGTTTCTATTCATGAGGGAATAAGCTTTTTAAGATAATAGCCTAGTAATTGTATTACTAATAGTAATCGCATTACTAATAGTAATAGTAAGACTTTTAATATTGAAATGAAAGGGGTGTACATATAATTGTCTCTCCCTGTACATAATATATTATTTAGGTCTACAGGTGATCACTCCTGAGGCAGTGACAGAGGGAGAGAAAGTGACCCTCACCTGTAATACTACCTGCAGTCTGAGTAATGACCCAACCTTCGTCTGGTACAAGACTGGACAGCCAGTGATCTATAAACATACAACCAGAAACAAGCTGCATCTAAACCCAGTCAACAGTGAGGATGCAGGCAGTTACTCTTGTGCTGTTAGAGGAAACAAGAATCTCTCCTCAACTGCTGTGTTTCTCAACATCACGTGTAAGTCAATGCATCTACTCACATATGTTGTATACATGTTGTTGATACTGCTGACTTTCTCACTGTTACTATGCATGGTTGTCTTTCCAAATTTGAAAGTTTTGAAATTTGTAGCCTAAACGATTTCACAGACTATCGGTCTGACAGAAGACTTTAATGGGCCTAATTTATTGAATTAATTTATTCATTCTTTTGAGATCAGTGGTCTTTGACCACATTTAATTTGACGACACTCTGCTTTGTGTTGTCCCTAATAACACACCTTAGGTCTATCTTTGCAGTACAGAACAGCCTCAGGGTCCCTGTTGCTTAATTGTTGGTCCACATGTTCGAACTATGACACATGATTGAATTTTCATAATTTTTGACACTCTGTTTTGATTTGTATCAAAATAAAACTTGTGCGCTTCTTTTGACAGACAAACCAAAGACAATATCAGTGTCTATAAGTCCTAATGAAACAGAAGAGGGTAGTTTTGTGACTCTGACCTGCAGCAGTGATGCCAACCCACCAGTGCACACCTACACCTGGTACATGAAGAGTGGAGCTGAATCTCTTGTTAGGGGCACAGGGGAGAGCATGAGCTTCAATGTGACCTCTGATACCAGTGGACTTTACTACTGTGAGGCACAGAATGAACTGGGCGCTCAGTTCTCAAGAGAAGTTGCTGTTCATTCTCAAGGTCAGTGTGGATAAATACTGTATAAATACAAACTGATAATTGACTATTGTATCTGCTTATTATTAGCCAGATGACATTGACTGCTCCTGTTCTGATACAGATTTTGCATGTTATTGTTGTTCATTGTTTCATTTGGTCCTACTTCACTGTTTTGCAGACAATTATATAATTTCATTAAAAAGTCTTTCATTTTCAAAAGGCTCAGAAGCTGTTGCCATGATTCTGCCAGCTATTATAACCTTCATCATTGTTGCTGTACTTCTGGTTACGGCTGGAATTGTGTACTTGAGGTGATTCTGTAATTTTCTTTCTTGGAAAAAACAGTGTGATATGTACAATAAATGCTACATAATTCTTCTAGTAGATATGACATCATTTATGTGTAATGCAAAGGCATAGATTCTTAGCACTGGTGGGGACAGCAGACATTAGGTCTTTACCTAACAACAACTAATTTGACACATCCACAGTGCAACCTGCTGACAGGTCAAAGTTTTCAGAGACATCAGTTGTCATTTTAGCAGATTGCTATACTTACATACTGAGTGGGTGGTTAAAAACTGGCTTGCACTCTTTTGCTGGTGTATCATTCTGAAAGACAATCCAGCAATTATTGGATATTGATGGGGACACGTCACTTGCATCCACCCTAATTCTACGCCCTTGGTATAATGCATTCACTCAAAGAACTAAAACATCTGCACTCTGAATTTTTTTGACTGTTTTCTGAAATATTGTAAAAGATAATAATTACAATCAGAAACATACAACAAAAGATATTTATAGCTCTGTATAACATCAATTTTAAATGCATATCACTGTCTTATCAATGAATCAGGAAGAACAACGCTAAAATTGCTGCACATGGAAGAGCCACCAATGCTAACATGGAGGTGAGGAACTTCTCTTGACTGATGTGCTATGAACATTCCTCGTGGACCTTGACCTCTCCATCACTCATAATAATAGTTGTCTTCTGTTTCCTGATCAGAGTGACTCAGGCCTCCTGTACAGTTACCTCACGTTAAGAACCACGACCTCTGAGCCCACACAGAGAGCAGTGTCTTCATGTGATGTCGATGTACAGTATGCCAGCATTCAGATTATTCGCTGCGAAAGACAGAAAGTGCCTCTATACTCCACAGTTGGGAAGCCTCAGACTTCTGCTCAGGATGTTGACTACACTTCAGTTCAGTTTAACAAAGGGATATCTGCCACCAGGTGGGATTTTAATCTGTTTCTCAGAGCCTCTCACAGGCGTTTCTAACCACAGCCAGTATTCAACATTTAAACACAGTTACTGATGCTGTGCACCAGCACTAACACATGGAGTGTTGAAGTTCATGTTGACAAACAAGCAGTCTTGGTGCTCTTAATGCTCAGTGAACAGCACTGCAGAAATGCGCCCACACCCCTCACATACTGTAACATGCTGAGTTGAGTTGCTGAGTCATTCCCCAGATTAAAGTCCCCAGATTAAAGTAATAATTCCTGTGTGTCTGCAGAGTGGAAAATGACGACAGTGTGATCTACAGTACAGTCAACAAACCCTGACAGGCCTTGGATGTAGCAGACCACAAATAGAGGGTAAATCATAGCTTATCACAGTTGCCCGTCAGAGCACAAACAGCGTAACTCCGTACAAGTGTACATTGTCAGTGTTCGGAGATGATATACATAGAATGTTACTGATAAATATTAAGTAATCTTATTTTCAAACATGTTTTTTTTATTACTGGTAAAAATACAACTTAAACATTTCTTTTGTATACTGTGTTGTGGATTTTAAAATACTTTATTAAAGTATGTCTTCAAACTCATTGCAGCCATATTCCAGCAAGGAGGGCAGAAAAGATAAGATTTTTAATGTAAGTTTATATTTAAACATCCAATAATGGATTTTTTTTTTCTTGTAACATTTAAAGTAACAATACCCATACGGAAAAGAAATAGAAAAAGCTTATAAAATTTATTATTGCCAGTAATATTGTACATCATAAAAGACTTACATGGCTAATACTATAATTTACTCTTGAAAGTGGCCACTTTTGCATTTTCCTCATAGAAAATAATAATCAGAATCAAATATGATCCACCTGAATGTCATACATGACATATATAAGTAAAGCGCACGATAACTACATTGTCTTTGCATGATACATGTAAACTTTTTAATTTTCTTATATGCTTCTTTTAAAATGAGTGCTATTATATTAAGGTTTGTGTGTGCATCATACAATGTATATATAAAAGTATTATTGAATTTAGAAAGGAACAATATATGTATAATAATAAAAACATGTAAAAATATACCTGTGTTGATGTATGAAAGTGCAGATTGACATATACTTTTTTTGTACGTAAAATCTAAAAATATCGTCTTTTTTAAGTTTTTATAAAGATTATTTTATGTCAACCAATTGGAATTCTGATAGCGATACAAATACAACTGCAAATTTGATCAGCTCCTGGGGATATACATTTTCAAACAATAAGTCACATAACTACACTTACTTTGCACCCAGAACAACTACAATGACATAAATGCAGTCTGTGCAGATCACACTGAAAACATGACAGTTCGGCAAATATATTTTAATGGCATTTATTTTCAATGACATGTCTGATGGCACTTTGAACAAGGGCCTACCTATTTCTGAAATGAAGAAAATTAACTGGGTGGTGGGTAAACGGCACACATCCCCAGTCATACATGGCTTCTTTTTTTTAATGAACTTGCCATAACTTTGACCACCTTTGTGCAGCTGTGCTATACAGACTTTACAGCGAACAGACTCATTTACAATTCAGAATGAAAACACAATAACAGTCTAGGCCCTAGAACTGGGGGCATAAAGGTAGAGCTGCCAAGTTTTCAAAATGCAAACATGCTACACAAAGTGAAATTTTTAATCAGGTTGGGAGACTCTTAGCTTTTGAGCAGAGCTCTGTGATCTTTGCATTTATTGTGTATGTCACTTTAATATGTATTTTGCAAGTTTAACACTGGCATTTTGGCACTAAAAAGCTGTAATCTCGGGTTAAACCAAAATGGCCTTCACAGCAAGTTTTCACTGACACGCCTGCTTAGACACAGGTTTGTTTTACATCAGTGACGCCATCTACTGGTGTTTAAAAAACACTACATGAGTCTTATGAAAAGCTGGTTTGTTGAAAAAAAAATCTTTTGGGAAATCTTTTACTCAAGTCCAGTATAAAATAAGGATTTAAGCATGACAAACCCATATACATAGACCCATATAGCATTACATTTACAAGTTATTAGCCCTCATTTCAACCTTATAGTCCCATATCTTTGTATCCATAGACTGTACTGTAGCTGTACAGGTGCAACTTGTAGTGTACTTGTAGTAGTGGTGTACTCCTCTATACGAGTCTATATATAAGGACATCAGTGGTGCTGCCCAGCAGAAATAATTATTCTTGGGTTGGTCACTAAAGGCTACCAGAGGAGAGAGGGGAAGACAGCATGGAAAGGTAGTAAACACAGCAATACTTTGTAGGTAATTTCAAAATTATTCATTCACTTAATTCAAATATTGATATAAATCATGTCACCTCATATAGTTGACCAATAGATCTCTTTTGATTAGAAAGGCCCAGGTCTAAATCATAGTAATGCAAAAGTCTGTTTGCAGTGCACCTATACTTTTACCACAAAACTGAGCAGACACTGTCAGCACATAACATACAGTGGTCTCTCTGAAGAGATGTGTGAACAACGTTCACACGGTGAGCTTTGACAAAGTAAAGTAAACATGTTCCACTGAAGTACAGTAACTCATCTGTGGTTGCCACCATTCTGACTACATCCTTCTTAAGGTAGGTCAACCATCCACTTGTTTCCTATCTCCATCATATAACAACACAGAAACAGTATGTATAGCCTGTATACAACATCTGTGCCTGCATATCTGTAACAACACTGAAAAGTTAGCTAGAGACTAGAGACTAAAGCTGGAAAAAAGGCAAGAAAAGATAGACTAAAGTGCACTAAAGTGCATTAGTGCAGTGTTTTCTTATAGAAAATTTGACTTATCATTTTCAAATTTCTCTAAAGATGCAAGTTAATGTTGTGATTGTTAAACCTAATTTATTAGATGTGTCTATTTTGTCCCAGGCTATTTTAACTGCATTGACTTTCTTTTTTTAAACAGATATTAAAGACACCAACAAATCCTGCATGTTTGTTTGTTGCATGGAGAGAGATGATCATTATGTTATTTCAAGCTTCAATCACAATTTTAGAAATATTCGCACTATGTTTGCCAGGTGGGATTTTATCATTCTTCTATGGTACATAAAAACCCCAAGGACATATTTTAGATTCTTGTCATGCACTATTTAACATGCCCAGTCTGTGGTTAACACACATGTTGATGATGTTTTCTTTTTTTTTTGTCCTGAAAACTGAATCATGACAACTGATAATAGCATTGTGAATTTCTGATTGAAGATGAGCTACTGCTCCAAAGATGTTTTTTTTTCTTTTTTCAGATGTGCAAAGTTGGCATTCTGTGACCTACTCCTCTACAAAAGTCTGTGGCCTTAAAGGGGCATCAGTGGTCCTGCCCTGCAGATATGACTATTCTGGGATTGGTCACTATGTAGGAGGAGAGTGGTACAAAGAGACTGGGAGAGTCTGGGAATACAATAATCCTCCTTATCCTGACTGCAGTCTGAAAATAGAAAAGCTTTCTGATGATGACTCTGGTCTTTATAAGTTTCGCTTTCCCACAGCCCTACACTTGAGATGGATAACAGACCATTCAGGTGTCACCCTCTCCGTCACAGGTAGTGATTGACACATCAATTCTTTGACCCAAATATTCTATAATGAATTACATCCAAGAATGAAGCTATGACTTTTTACTTCTCTCAGACCTGCAGGTGAAGGAGGATGCTGTTGTGGGGAATCAGAATCTGACTAAACTGACCTGCAGCACCTCCTGCAGTTTGGGCTCCCAGTATGTCTGGTACAGGAATGGACAACAACTACAAAACAAAACCACAGCCTTCATAACACTGGATTCAACCAAACCCTCTGATGCAGCCAGTTATTCCTGTGCTGTGAGACGTTATGAGAAACGTTCTCCACAAGTGTGTGAGTAGGCCAATAGATAACTCCAAAATACATTTCTTCAGCAAATGAGCTTGAATGGTCCATTGATTTGATAGTGAAGCTCTTGTGTTATCTGATATACAGTCTTAACATATCATTTAAGCATTTGCTTGGGTTGTTGTTTTTATGCTGTAATCACCAGGTGCTCCAGAAAAGCAGTGCTGGACTGTGAAGTACTTAGCAAGTAGTAAAGGAGGGTGCAGTAAGCTGAAACACTATTTACTTAAATCAACATGTAGCAAAGGGAATAACAACTGACAATGAATAAACCCAAATCCATTCAACACAAGTTCAAGGTGATGTGCTACCTAAAAGAATCTGAAGGTTTCAATTCACATGGTCCCTCCAGCCATAGTAAGATGGAAATTGAGAATGCAAGTTAAATTCAGGGTCACATGAGACAAGATAAAGAGGGGGCCACCTAAGCATACCTTTTCCCACTCAACAACTCGTCTCTTCCCTGCTGTATAATGAGGCTCAGTAAAGCAATCAATCAAGTAATCAATTGTTCATAAAATTTCACTTCTTAGGTGTCAATGAATTCTCTTTGCCTTGTATTAATCAAAAGTTCTGCAGGTAACCATGACACCTGAAACAGTAATAGAGGGAGGAAACGTGACTCTGACCTGCAGCAGCACTCTGAGTAACGACCTCACTTTTATCTGGTACAAGAACAGACGACATGTGTCTAACAAACACACAAGCACAGACAACAAGCTGCACCTAAACCCAGTCAGCAGGGAGGATGCAGGAAATTACTCCTGTGCTGTTAGAGGACATGAGAGTATCTGTTCAACTAACATCTCACTCAATGTCAGATGTAAGTTAAACCCTTTAAAATGTTCACATATTGTGGTAATAACTAGTGCTGTCAATCGATTAAAAAAATTATCTAATTAATCACATAGAAAATTCAAGTTAATCACTGTTAATCGCAATTAGTCACACATTTGAAGATCCAGAATTCAGAATTGTGAAGATCGAATATCACACATCCCCCTGGTTAGCAGCCAGGGTAGCGCTGCCTATTGCTTCCGTTTCATTTCTTTTGGCTCCACCACGACAAAGTTAAAGGAGGCTGATATCAGGCTACCTGGTCAGCGCAGGCCTCAGCAAAGTGGAGCTCCTCGGTTACCTTCACACCACCACAGATTGTCTATGACAGGGGTGACCGACCACATGATTTTTTAACGCCTCACCCCCGTACTCACATCCTAGGTGTACAAGTTCTGCACGTTCCCCCTTACGTCAAACCATGGTTTGGCCTTTTCCCTTTACTCTCATTCAACATGTCCATAAGTAAACTTCCCATGACTGCCTACAAAGTACTGCCTGCTGACGAAGCACTTAATCTAAAACATTACTGATTGATAGGCACAGTACAATTGGGAAATCCTGCCACTGAATTCAAAATGATGTCTTAAATTATTTAGAAAGTCTAGTGGACTAGCATGTTGCTAAAACTACCTACAGTGGGCTGCTGAAATACACTGGTAAACAAAGCAAAGCGAGTGGACAAACTCGACCAGTCACAGCTCTTGTGGTGTGTGGAAGTGAGGACGGCACTGGCGGATAGTGTGACGTATGAGTCGGCATGATTAATTTGCATTTAAAAAAATAACTTGTTAAAATGTTTACAACAGTCACGTGAGTTAACACATTAACATTGACAACACTAGTAATAACAGGAAAAGTTGTTTGAGTAGCATAAAACATCTGTTTCATATGTTGAAGGTAATTATTGTGGTTTTGTCAAAATGTTACAATGTTACAATGTTACAAAAATTTTGTGAAACGTGCCAATACTTTCAATAGCCTATCTATATTTCATTAGATGTGCCAAAGAATGTTTCAGTGTTCATCAGTGCCTTTGGTGAAATAGAAGAGGGCAGTTCAGTGACTCTGACCTGCAGCAGTGATGCCAACCCACCAGTGCACACCTACACCTGGTACATGAAGAGTGGAGCTGAATCTCTTGTTAGGGGCACAGGGGAGAGCATCAGCTTCAATGTGACCTCTGATACCAGTGGATTTTGCTACTGTGAGGCACAGAATGAAGTAGGCTCTCAGAACTCAAGTGGGGTCACAATTACGATGGATGGTAAGATGTGTAATATCTTTGGATTATAGTACAGTGTAGCACAACTTGGAAAAGGGAAGTTTCCATCATTTTTCTTTTTCTTTTTCCTTTTCCTTATATCTCAGAGAAAAGTACTGCTACCATGGCAATACAAGCAGGAATCATCCTAACTATTATTGTTCTCATCATCCTGGTGTTTACAATTGTGTCTATCAGGTAATAATGGTTTAATCTCTCAGTTTGGCTATAAGACAAGCATAACCATAGAGAATTAGCTTCAGGCATTTCACAGCACCCTCCACATTTAGACCCTCTGCACACCGGTTCCAACATCATTTCAGTATGTATATTTGGAAACATTTTATTAACACAAACATATTCACTATTAAGTAGTTGCTTATTAACATGTAAATTAATAACATACAAGCCATTTGTTAGTTGTTACAAATCACTTATTAATACCTTATTCTGCATGACCTTATTCTACCCACAATAGACCATTAACTAAGAATTTCTCTAGTATTACCATCTAATTACAACTTATTTATAGTAAGTCAGTTAGCTGTTGTATGTTAATTATGATCTTAATATGCTTTGCACTGTGAGGGGTTTACAAGGTGCTAGTATAACAGCAACAGTTATTCTAAGGAAGAATTATTCTCAGTCAAACAGACGTAATTAATACTTATTTGGACACAATAAGCACTTGTAGCTTTGGATATTGTTCCAATAAATTGATCATCTTTCCTAAGCATTGCTGAAGGAGAAAAACTGTTCCTGTTCTATAAGCCCCATACTAACCAAAGCATACTGAGACATAATTCATATACAACAACTAACTTGATAACTACAAATACACAGTAATTAGGAGTTAATATTGGAGAAATTCTTAGTGGTCTATCATGAGTAGAATAAAATCATGCAGAATAAGGCATTAATAAGTGGTTCGCAATGACTAGCAAATGACTAGTATGTTATTCATTTGCATGTTAATAAGCAGCTAGTTAATGTGTGTGCTAGCAAATATGTATGTGCTAATATAAAGTGCTACCGTATTTTCAATACTGATAGATTAACACTGGTCCTTTATCAAGCTTGTACAGTCACAGGTCGACAGAGGAAACACCACAAGTCACAAGAAGTAGAACCAGGATAAAGAGAGGGGTATTTAGTGTTTTTACAGTTTTCTACATAATGAGGAATGTGGTGAACTAATTCTAATATAGTCATGTTATGTCAATGTAATGTCTGTCATAGGACGTTTATTTAGATGCTCATGGTGACCCTTACACACGCACATCCCCTGTGTACGGCAATCTGCAGGTAAATGACCATCATGAACACTGTTAGCATGTTTAGAGACAACTATGTAGGAAATTACACAGAACAAAAATGAATTGTTCAATTAATGCTGAAAATGGTGTGTGTGTGTGTGTGCGTGTGTATGTGTGTGTTTGTGTGTGTGTGTGTGTGTGTGTAGGTGACCTTTCAGAATGTGAGGACTGTGAATGACCCATCCATGCCTCTCCAGAGAAGAATTCAGGACTCTGTATATGAGAACTTGCAGAGCATAGACACGCCCCAGACAGAGACAGAACTCAGGGATCCTTTCAGGATGAAATGCAGCACCAGTTGTGATGTACAGACTCTTTTACTGCATTGACTGTTACAGCCTATCATGAACCTTTAACATGATTTTTCTTCTGTTAATGAAAGTTTCTACACTCAATGGGTGATCAATGGATAACAGATCTAATCAGCTCTGTGATGTATTAGGTAATGCATATAGTACTCTACGACTTGGCTTAGCAGTCTTCAGATATGTGAAACACATTGCCGTTGTTGTTATTGAATGATTTACTGCCCAGTCCGTTTAATATAAGGTGTTCATTGTGACTGCTACCCCCTCATTTGTATTAACATGAATGGTGTGACTTGATTGGTACTTATTTTTAGCCCAGCTGGATTGGGTTACTGTACAGGACTGGAAAACATTGGCTGCACTGTGTCTTACCTTGCTCTGCCTTGCTTTTGCTAATACCTGCAAGCGCTAATCAAATGACGTCACATTTTTGATCAAAGGCCAAACCATTTTTGTGTTGGGGGTGCCAGGAGGGTTCTTGACCCCTATTTCAAAGAAAATAAAGGTAAAAACAACAAGAAATATTTATTCCACAAACAGGCATATTTTGAAATAAAATAGAATAATTATTCCACAATGTCATGAGGGCCCACTTCTGCCCTCCCCCCACCCACACACACACACACACACACACACACACACACGCACACCTGTTTGTCTTCCCTGTCAACAGGCCTGCTTGTGTATACCACAAACTCATCTCCCATGCTGCAGCTTCATAATGACACTGCATCTAATTTTAATATGACGGCAGCAACCATGCAGTGTCACAGCCAATAGGAATTAGCATTTACTCTATATTTTTTATATCGCTAAAATTATATTTGTTGATCCCACCTAAGACCTCAAGGCCACTGTTCACAAACAGGGGTTCAACCAAAGTCTCATCTTGGATTTTTCAGGTGTCTCAGAGTGACAAAGCACAAGAGTAGAAACAAGTGAAGTCATTGGTACAAAGTTAATATGTTGTACAAAACTTTAACAGAGTAGAAGGCAATCTGAGGCAATCTGTAAGCTGTTATTTTTAATAAAAATAGGTCAGTGTCCTAAGATGGATTTTTATTGGGTGGTTGATTCATGCTTAGACATTCACCACAAAACCTACGCAGGGAGGAAGTACGTGTTCATGCTCTGTCCTATCTGACAAGGTGTTAAAATTGCTTGTACATATGCTTCAAAGAAATCAATAAATTCATCATTATTAACCATCATCAAACCCAGACAATGACTCTCTAAAGAGTGCATCAGCACATATTTTATATGCAACTACTTTTAGCTTGAAAATGACTTGGAAACAGCAATAGATTGTGAAGAGTATGAATGTCAGACAACCGTAATGTCACAAACACCCACGCACTGTGCTGTTCAGATGTCTTCTGAAGGACCCTTATAAACTCTGAACAATAGTTTTTCTTCTAAGTGGAAAAGACACAGGCATCTGCCATATTTTTGGGCTTCCTCAAGAAACAAATTGAGGCTCTGTTTTGTTAGTTAGCCTGTGGTTTACTACATTTGTCTTTCTTCCTGTAACTACAACTTAACTTAACCACAAGACAGAGAGGAAATCACGTAGTGCGTCAGCATACTGGTTTCTCTGTAGAGATCTGATAAAGGTCAGTTATGACCAGGTATATCTCACTTAAGTCACATAACCATCAGATGTTATCTTAAACAGAAAAAATATACACATATATGTATATGTAATAGCGTATTTCAGAACGTGATACAAAACACACCAAGTTTACCATGGCCATGCCCAGACACCATCTACTGTAGTTTAGCATAATCACTGAAGGGTGGAGAAGAAGCATACATAACAAACATAACAAACATTGGCTCAGCGTGTGTCGTATCCTTGCTCACACTCTCTCTGACACTTAACAGCCTTGTTTCTCATAGTGCAGGGCAGATCCCACTAGTGAAGAATAGAGACATGACAGGTGGACCAGTAGAGGAAATGCATCTTTTGTATGCTGTTCTTTGTTGACAATAAAGATTTAACACACAAACAATCAAAACAAAACAGCCACACACCAGCAAGTTATTAATAGGCCTATGCCCAGCATCCTCTTTCAGTCAATTTACTCAGGGTTATATGCATAAGTCAATGTGTACCTGGGAAAATATGATTATACTGAGAGTCTGCTCACAGTACAATGTGGTTGCTAACATTGGTCTATATTTAAAAAGAGAACAGAAGTCACTTTTGTGGTTCCACAGTTTAGAGGAAATGATGCTGGTTACATGCATGCTCTAATATATGCTGTTACATGCACGCTCTAATATATGCTGGTTACATGCACGCTCTAAAGTCCAAGGGCAGAGGAGAACCTGACCAGTAGTATGGAGAACGAGAAAAGAAACTGCTCTTGGTGAAGATTAGAAAGTTCATCCTGGCATGCTTCAAGCGCAGTCATTTTCCCATTTTGAGATGTGTTTGGACCAGGAGCCCAGCAGAGGTAAATTAAGGGCAAAGTAGAGAACTGAATATGCAACCAGCCAGTGCCCACAGAACCCCAGGCCAACCAAGCCATAGTAGACTGCCCTGAGGAAGTGGTCAAAGTAGAGGCATATGTCATGTGTGATGCCATCTTAACATTTCTATGAAAACGTAGTGTTAAAAACAAGCTTGAGTTCAGCGTTTCCTCTCTACACTCACACATCCTGTTCTGTCTCTTGTTGCTGGTGGATGCTTCTTCATGAGAGCGTAGGCAAGTATCTATCTGTATATATTTTTTTCATTGAAGGTGTTTGTTTTTTATTACTACTGTTACTCCTGTGAGAATGTTGGTTTATGCTTGTACAACACACACACACACACACACACACACACACACACACACACACACACACACACACACACAGAGGGAGAGAGAGAGAATA
Source organism: Tenualosa ilisha (assembly GCA_015244755.2). Classification (NCBI taxonomy): domain Eukaryota; kingdom Metazoa; phylum Chordata; class Actinopteri; order Clupeiformes; family Clupeidae; genus Tenualosa; species Tenualosa ilisha. Next base: position 40,904 of record PYXC01002468.1, on the reverse strand, counting down.
CGCATCCACACTCACAAGCAAATGTACCTTATCTCCCATTTATCTCTCAGGTCCTCATTTATGGCTACCATGGTAATGTCAGTTGTGGTCAGATGCATTTATAACATTTATAAAAGTGAAAGTGAAACATTTACAACAAACAAACAAGTTTGTTTGTTTTCATTTTGATGATTACAGCTTACAGCTATTGCATGCTGTCATGTGTGCAAGATGTCAGTTAAATATGCTTTTTGTCTTATTGTATACTGGTCAACATTGTATTAACATAAAAATCACACACACACACAAACACGTATGCGTACACAGGCATCAGTACCCGGAAGTCCCATTTGAGTTAAAGTACAGATAATCGACCAAAAAAGTACTTTGGTAGTTCAAGTTCAAGTCACTCACTAGCATGTTACTGAAGTGAAAGTCTAACAATGTTTCTTATTTACTGCACTTAAGTTGTAGAAGTAATCTATAATTAAATATACTTAAGTAATGAAAGTGAAAGTACAAGTAGGCAAAGAAAAAGGTCAGTTTAAAAATGTAGCTAACAAACTAAATAAACTTAAAGAAAATGTCAAATAAGCCTGAAAAAAATCACACACACACACACACACACGCACAAAAATGGTGCCTACATCACATCTACAGGTTTACGTAATGGAGAATTTGTTGTTTGCTCTTGTCCAATGACAAATCAGCTTCCAAGAACTTTGTTGCAGTCACACAGTCGTTCAGTTTCATCTCATTCTTGTAACTGTGCTGCCAACTGAAAATATAGTAGAGTAAAAGTATGCAAATTAACTCAGGAAATTTAGTTAAGTAAAAGTAAAAGTTGACAGATTTTAGTAAGTAAGTACAGAAAGTACAGATACTCCCAAAACATACTTAAGTACTGTAGTGAAGTATTCTTACTTAGTTAATATACATCTCTGTATCATTTCTCTCTCTCATTTCTGTATCAGAGAGAGAACCTCATGATGAATAACAGTTCAGACTTGTATGTATGTAATTGTTTTTAAACTGATTAATTACTCTAGCAGAGAACTGCAACAGTGCAGCATGGAGAGAACATGGCCTTTATTGTCTTTGTGTATTTGATATGTATGCATAAAACATCAGGGATACATGCAAAATATCATGAGTGATTGGGGATACGTGTAAAACATCATGAGTAGCGATAGGGGGATACATGTAAAATATTATGAGTAGTGATTGGGGATACGTGTAAAACATCATGAGTAGTGATCGGGGATACAAGTAAAATATCAAAAGTAGTGATCGGGGATACGTGTAACACATCACGAGTAGTGATCGGGGATACGTGTAACACATCATGAGTAGTGATCGGGGATACGTGTAAAACATCATGAGTAGTGATCGGGGATACATGTAAAATATCATGAGTAGCGATCGGGGATACATGTAAAATATCATGAGTAGTGATCGGGGATACATGTAAAATATCATGAGTAGCGATCGGGGATACATGTAAAATATCATGAGTAGTGATCGGGGATACATGTAAAATATCATGAGTAGCGATCGGGGATACATGTAAAATATCATGAGTAGCGATCGGGGATACATGTAAAATATCATGAGTAGTGATCGGGGATACATGTAAAATATCATGAGTAGTGATGAAGCAACCTGGGAACCAGAACCACATCAATCACAATAAAAGTTGCAACAACTGTGTGACATTTGAAGATTTTAACAACTACATGAGATCCAAAGTTAAACTGAATCATTAAACTGTACCCAACCCTGTCCAGCATTACCCACAGAAGCAGCAGTTTTAATTGCAAAAGCTACTTCAGACTAACTCTGAATACACGGTGAGCAATTTCAGCTCATTATTCACTCCTCAAGGATCCTTGCATTGACTCTGTATAACAAGTATGCTCTGTGTTGTATTATTATTGCAGGGAAAGTGAGAATGTGTTTTGAAAGCATGTTCATGTTGACTGCTGTATTTCTCCTGAGGCCGGCAGGTAAAGCTGACTAATCTAAACCTATATGATTTAGGCTCTCAACTGATATATGACATCAATTTAGAAGGCATGGAGGGCACTTGACATGTTCAGTAGCTACTTCCAAACACTCAGGAATGAGAAGATGTGATACCTGAGAATAACGTTTGACATTTTATCTAACTCAGCTCTCCACTGTGACATGTGTTTCAGCCGTGCAGTGTGGAGGGAGCGTGTCCTACTCCTCTACACAAGTCTGTGGTCTTAAAGAAGCATCAGTGGTCCTGTCTTGTAGCTACCACTATTCCTGGATTGGTCACTATATGGGAGGAGAGTGGTATGACAAGAAGGAGGGATAGTAAGAGAAGTCAGCAGTGTTCACAAATATCCTGACTGCAGTCTGAAAATAGACGAACTGACAGATCAGCACTCTGGTGTTTATTGTTTTCGGTTTTATACATTCCTGCACAGGAGCTGGATAACAGCCAGCAAAGGTGTTACTCTCTTAGTCACAGGTACTGAAGCACACATATATTACAGACTATTTTCTTCTTTGCTACTCATGAGAATAGCACTCAAGTTTAAGTTAGTGTAATAAGTATGTCTAATCTCTCCTCTTAGACCTGCGGGTGAAGGAGGAGTCTGTTGGAGGTGATCAGAATCAGACTAAAGTGACCTGCAACACCTCCTGTGACTTGGGCTCTCAGTATGTCTGGTACAAGAATGGACAACAGGTGCAAGACAAAACCACAGCGTCCATACTACTGGACTTAACCAGAGCTGAAGAGGAGGGAAGTTACTCCTGTGCTGTGCAAGGTTACAAAGCTCACCGTTCCCCTGCAGTGTGTGAGTATAGTCTGATATACCAAAAAAAAAAAAAAACCCCAGCAGACTATTTTACTTATATTTTTTCAGTAGTTGTGTTGGTGTCTGTCACACAATCATTATACTACACCTGTACACAGATTAATTAAAAAAAAAAAACTAAACTAACCAACTAAATAAATACATACATACATGCATACTTACATACTTTTTTCAGGTGCTCCAGCAAAACAGTGTTGGCATGTGACCTACTCATCTAACAGCCTCTGTGTACTGAAGGGTTCATCTGTGGACATTTCCTGCACTTACAAATATCCCAGAGATCAAACCATCAATACAGCGTTCTGGTTCAAAAACATTCTGGTTCAACCAAGTAATCACCTGGGAGACCTAAGCCTGGATAAAGGTTATCAAAACCATACAGAGTGTCACAGGAATAAAGAGAAGAGTTGTACCCTGAGTCTTAAAGACATTAAAGAGAGTCACTCTGGAGAATATGGCTTTAGGTGTGTAACAGAACAAGGAGAGAGTTACACAGGATTACCTGGAGTCAACATAACAGTTACAGGTAAGCCATCACTGGGAAAATTTTAACTCAGAAATGAAAAGTTGTGTGTGTATATGTCACTGTGTCTCCCAAAACAAAACTAGGTCTGCAGGTGCTTATCCCTCCTGAAGCAGTGACTGAAGGAGAGAGCGTGAACCTCACCTGTGATACAAACTGCAGTCTGAGTAATCACCCCACCTTCATCTGGTACAAGAATGGGCAGCCCCTGAACTATCAACCCAGAACCAGACACACGCTGCATTTAAACCCAGTCAGCAGTGAGGATGCAGGCAGCTACTCCTGTGCTGTTAGACATGAGGATCTCAACTCAACTGATGTGTTTCTCAATGTCACTTGTAAGTTAAAGCATGTCCGGAGTCAATCAATCTATGGCCCTGTTGTTCAAGGTGGCTGAGTGCTGTCGGACATAGAGTTTGGTACAATGTAGACCGAACAGTGATACGGGAGCCAATGCTAGCTGATGAGGGCAAGGAAACTTTGATTCAGTTTTGTTTTGCAACTTTGTTTCCGTTTTGTTTTGCATTAGCTGTCAGTTTACAAATTCAGTCAATGTTGTACCAAATTGTCTCTTCTTATTCCTACTGACAGCACTCGGCAACCTTGAACAACAGGGCTATGTGTTGATTAGCTCTGCTTGATCCCTTTGACTTAAGATCTGCTGTACTTCACTCAGACAGAATACATTGTTGTCTTTTTTAGTGTTGAATGTAAGCCTATTCTGTTTTCTATTTGGTGATCTATATCTTCCATGCATTATTGATTTGAATTGTATTGTCATAATTTGTACTCAGTATTGATATGACCAAAATAAAACTTGAGGATATCTTTTAACAGACAAACCCAAGAATGTCTTAGTTTCTATCAGTCATGACGAAGAAGAGGGCCGTTCAGTGACTCTGACCTGCAGCAGTGATGCCAACCCACCAGTGCACAACTACACCTGGTACATGAAGAGTGGAGCTGAATCTCTTGTTAGGGGTACAGGGGAGAGCATCAGCTTCAATGTGACCTCTGATACCAGTGGACTTTACTACTGTGAGGCACAGAATGAACTGGGCTCTCAGAACTCCACTGAAGTTGCAATTCTGTCTCAAGGTCAGTGTGGTTTCATGTAAATACAAACAGATGAATGATTATTGTTACCATCTTGCCATATTATTTCAGTCATGCAACACCATTTCCTCAGTTCTTCTCTTTTCTGAGATTTATCTCATTTTCCTTTCATTTGTATTGAACAAAACTGTAATTTCCATAATTAACTGTAAGTTAATTATCTTGCTTTCTTTCAAAAAATCTTTCATTTTCCCTGACAAAAGGTTTTGAAGCTGTTGCCATACTGTCAGCCATTATCACCATAATCATCGTTCTTGCCATACTGTTGATGCTTGGAATTATGTCCCTGAGGTGATTCTTACCAATATTCCTCTACAGTTTTGTGCCAAGACTGACATACTTTGTACATCAAACAACGTATTAATATTGCTTTAATATCCCATAATGATACTGAAGTAAGTCTGATGTAATCCATCAAGACTGTAGATCATTAGTTCATGGTGAGCAGAATGAATTCATGATTACTTCATGAGTTAAAATCATTATGAAGAAAGCTTTAGCTAAACTGTGCTTAATATGAATTGTACCATTATTACAAAGTTATTGTTTCTTTCTTTCTGTAACTTTACCTCTGTACCTCATTATCATTACATACATGATCATTATCATCACATACATGATAGTCTTATCAATAAAACAGGAAGAAGAATGCCAAAGTTACAGCTGATAGAAGGCCCAATGATTCCAAAATGCAGGTAAGGAACTTCACACTCCAAGTTTTTATATTTTGTCTGTTGTGCAGTGACCACTTGAGGCTCTTCCATGGAAAGGTACATGTCACTGTAGTGTTTCATTGTTTGGCAGCATGTAAGATACTGGCCACTTTTAAAGCAATAGTCTAGAGTCAGTTGAACCAGGGTCTTTCACCATGACGAGTTGAACACCCTCTCAACAGCTAGACTATGTTGGTCGAAGGAGTTTGACCATCATTTATGCTCACAGCTGAACTAGCAGAGCAGATTAAGAACTTTTGTTTCTAGGAACTGCTTTTAACACGAGTTCAGGACAAAATGAATATGTGGCACTGAAGACGAAAAAAGAACTGTGTCTTAATTGTGTGTGCTACAGTAGCAACTTAATATCTGCTTCACACATAATAACATGCAGTTTTCCCTTTCCTGAGCAGAATGACTCTTGCCTGATGCACAACACTGTCGCAGCAAGAGCCCTGACCTCTGATTCCACACATAGAGTTGAAATCTCATGCGATCAAGACAGCGTTCAGTATGCCAGGGTTCAGAAGAAGAGCTGCAAAAGACAGGAAGAACCACTATACTCCACTGTGGAGATACCTCAGACCTCTGCACAGTACGACAACACTGTTTGCACTTCATCCCAGCTCCACAGAGGGAGTGCTGCCACCAGGTGGGCACTCTTAAAAGTTTCTCAGAGGCATTAGGTGCATTCAACATTACCAAGCCGGTTGCAGTCGGCAACAGCCATTGATGCATTCTGGTTAAAAGCCTAATCATATTTATACACCTCGATATTGGTTATTGGTGACACTGTCTGTGGTGGCAGGCATTCCTAACCATTCTATGAGTGCAAACCATATGAGTTCAGTACTGGGCAACAGTTCCTCAATTCTGTCACACGTGGGCCTTACTGTCTGGTGATTGTAATCATGACAAGCGAGCAGTCCTAAATGTATTTTTTTTTTTTAGCTAAAATCATCCTAAATGACTTGAAACTGGATTTAAAGCTGAAAAAAGAATGTTTTGATGTGAAAATTTTGTCAGTAAGCTGTGTTGTCGATATCCTCTGAAGTTAACCTCTGAGGCAAACACACCAACCAGCGAGGGTCTGACTAACTTGTAATACCACATTTTACCACATGAGGTCGCTGTGTTAAATATTATGCAAGAGAACACAGAAGTGTCCTGTGGCTGCGCTTTAGATCTACATATATTTCATATAGCTCTTTCTGTGGTAATAGTTAATGAAGAGTATTGCAGAAATGCAACCAACTTTCACATTCTTCTGCCAGACCAAACTCATTCCTTAGCTGCAACAGAATGAGTGCATGCTGATCTGTGTTTGCAGAGCGGAGGAAGATGACAGTGGGATCTACAGTACTATCAACACACCCTGACAGGCCTGGGATATAGCCGACCATACATACCATCAGGCCATCACAGCCGCTGCGGTCCATCTGCTGTTCAACATGGACGACATAAAGTCAACCGTCAAGTTCATTTTCAGCATTACATTTCCTGTTCAAAAGTTATGATTCACTTAGAATGTTTTACAAATAAATACATTTTAACTTAAAATTAAATATTTGGGTTTTTTTCTTACTACTAAAAATATTATTTGAAATACTCCAATGTGAATCTATCCATAGTCCTGTTGTTCCAGGTCATTGTGTGGGCTATTGTCTGTAGGAAAAAAAATATATTTGGTACAACTAAACCAACTGGGCATAGTGAAAATGAACATGAAAGTACTGAGCCTCATTCAGTTTGTGTTGAATCATTAGCTGAGCAAGTTATGTTTCATTTCTTTCACTTACGACAGTGTGCCTATTCACTGATCATTATGCCTTGTTTTTGCAACAAGATCAGAATAGTGGCAGGTTTCTAATGAACAACCATAGAGGAAATCTTCATCTAAAGCAGTGAAATGTGTTTGTGTGTGTGTGTGTGTGTGTGTGTGTGTGTGTGTGTGTGTTTGCACTAGATGGTGCTGTTGTGTCATTGATCTCACAGCTCTCAACCCCAGGAGCGAATGCAAAGTATGACACTCTGCAGGCTTAATTACTGTGTGTTTATCCAGCTAAGAAACAACACTATCTTGACAAGTAGCCTTTGTCAACAACTGAAAGTGTGTGTGTGTGTGTGTGTTTGTGTCTGTCTGTGTGTGTATGTGTGTGTGTGTGTGTGTGTGTGTGTGTGTGTGTGAGAGAGAGAGAGAGAGAGAGAGAGTGTGAATTTGAGAGAGAGAGAGAGAGAGAGAAAGAAAGTGAAAGGGGGTTTTTCAAAATGCAAAGAGTTTAAGTGACTCTCCAGAAGGCAACTCAGAACTCAGAAGTGTATAAGACTGCAGGAAATGCCCCACATAGATTTAGTTACTTTGTACTTAGTTACTTTGAGTTTTTTTGTTGGTTGGTTGACTGCATTGTTCTTACACATTGACCACTCAAAACCACAGCATAGAGGAAATGAGAATGCTCAGTTCTGCCTGGTGAGGTGTTGAACCACTTATAAATATGCTTTGAAGAAGGAATGAACAACACTTACAGACACAGACATCCTCTTTCTGAAGGGGATGGCACATTTTACAATACCAGGGGTGTTAATGAATGCTGATGTAGATATACATCATGTAGATATGCAAATCTTTGGAGTAAGTCAGTGAAAAACGAATCGTGAAAATAAGACCGTACAATAGGCTTATTCGTCAATCAATGCCGGTGGTTAAAAGCAGAAAGGGTGGAATGTTCACATTAACAACTTATGCTACGTAAAATTTATTCTCAAAACGGAAATACAGAAATGAACAAATCCATCCTTGAAAATGGGCTCTCTTTTTCTTCTTGTTTTAACAAATGAACTTGCAACTTGGGAGATTTGTCTTCCTGTACCCTTATATTACTGTAGGTCTTGAAACTTCCTCATATACCTAAAGTCAAGCTTATTCATACCCCCTCCCCAATCTGAAGTTCATTTCCATTTGACCAAAGTCAAGGACACAGGCATAATTTTGTGTTTCTTCAAGAAAAAAAGACCCTGTTTTATTAATTGTTTGCTGAGATGGTAAAAAAAAAAACTGTGATAACATCTTAACCACAAAACTGAGCAGAGATGTAGCAGCCCACCATTTCTCTCTGTTGCAATGGGTTACACACTTTCACACTGTCAGTTAGGAACAAGAGCAGTAGAACAGTCAAGTCACATCTGTATTGGCCACCAGTCTGACAATGTCCATCTAAAGGTAGGTCAACCATGAGATTCTATAGCTATTTTATAAGTAATGTACTTTACTACTAGTAATAATGAAGTATATTATTAAGTATAGTAATGTAATATCATCTAACCCTAGTTTTGTGTTCATCACATGATTTCTGTAGCCAAATTAAAACAACGCCTATAGATGAGAAAAGCGTCTTATTTCTGGCCTTATTATAATGATGTAAGATTAATGGAGAGGGGGGGAGCTGGGGGAGCAGGGGAGCTCTGCCCCCCTGAGAAACTGGTCGGAGAAAAAAAACGGGATTGCCACTATTTATCAGCTGCTATGTTTCTGTAATGTATTCATGCTTAAAAAGACAGTTGGGAATAATTACAAACTTTTATCTGCTTTTTATCTTTTATCTTTAACTTTTATTTACAGAATGATCGTCAAAACTTCACTTCTTTCCATTTGGTTCGTTTGAATGTGTGGGTGTGTCTGTCAGTGCCTTCTCTGCTCGACTACACATTATCAGTTCACTGACCCTATACAGTACACATGTGTAGTCTGTTGAGAGCTTGAGCCTTCTTATATCAGAAATAAAACGTCGTATAGTCATAATTTTGATTCCTGTTCCTATCTATTTAGTTATCTTGTTCTTGTTCACAGTTTCCCTGTAGTTTTTACCGAGTTAGTTAATTTCATTTGAGTTTGAGACCTCGTTGTGGTGATTTCACTGTCTGCAAAGTTGGCTAGTAACAGCAAGTGTGCCTGTGCTTGCTTACTGACACTGCTAGTTAAATTGCTAGTCTAACAGTTTGCTTGGCAAAAATATATATAGCGTACACACAGACATCCATCGTCTTTAGCCATTTTATTACACCAACAAAGAAATGCATAGGTGGCTCAATAAGTGTCCACGCCTGACACTGAGTATGCTTCTGACGCCGCTATGCCCAGCACTGTTGTTGATAACGTGGAGCAAATTCTAACTAATTACCCCAAGCGCCCATTTGGACAAACCCTTCGGTGTTTTAGCCACATTATAATCCATTACAGAACTATGCATAGTCCATAGAGGAAGTTGGGACAAGTCTCAATGCATGTTCAATCACATCTAAATATAGATTAATATACATTTTAGCCAGACTTCTAAGGGGTCTGGCTGAAATGTAACCTCTTATCAGTCCACAGCGCACATAGGATTGCTGTATTTGTGATTTGTGACCAAACAGTAGGTCTACATTAATAGATTTAAGGGGAAGATGATTACATCTACATTTGTGATTTGTGACCAAACAGTACATTAATAGGCCTACATGTAAGGGGAGGGTGATTGCATAACTATACTATATTCCATTACACTATTTAACTATACTATATTTTATTGAAGCATATCTAGATATGACACATAAATTATTTACTCATATATTTATGTATTAAATACAGATGAATGAAGTTTTGGCCCTTATGACCAACAGGTTAAACAGCATAAACTGTGTTTTCAGTCTTCACCATCTCAATGTGGTTTGACATGCTCTCAGAGATATCTCAGTTTCCTCCACACTAGGGATAGTTTTGTTCTGTAATCAGTAGCATTAAAACATACCGATTTACAGTTAATAGCTATTCATGAGACCAGTACATTGTGCATTCAAACATGTTCAATATTAACATTCAAATTCACATTCAGTGATGTAGTAGTAGTACCCATTTTGCACCCATTTTGAAATGTATTAAAATGTATTAAAATACATTTTTATAGCCAGGTTTACACCATAAAAAGATATAAAATCATTGTGCTATTGTTGGTTAAGTGTATGTAAGACTTGCATTGTTTAGTTAGATATAATGGTGGATGCTTTGAGCTGAAATCCTTATATCTGCCTTGACGCACGCCATTGTAATGATTAAACCTGTTTCCTGAAGTTCCGGAGTCTGCCACCAGTCTGCAATTCTTGCTACTATCAGGGGAATAGGAAATTAACTACAGGTTCAACGGTAAGGGAAGGGGTCCCTCAAGACTATAACTGGGGGGTCACAGTTGGTCAAGGCTTTACCTTAACAAAGTTTCTATCTTAAACACATGTTTTACTGCTTAGAAAATGTAATGTTGGTCTCAAGACTTGTGCACTTTCTGACGGAAGATTTAATATGGTTGCACTCCCTTTAGTGTTTTATTTCCCAAAAAAGAAAAAAATAAATATGTCTTTAATGCCTCTAAAATGCAAACATCGCACACATCATATTGATGCACTAATTTTATTTTGACTTGCATATTTCTTGTTGATCAACTTAGTGAAGTGTTAAGCCAGCACAGTGGTGAGTGGATGTGCACTCAGAGATGCCTCCACATAAACGAGCTAGAGCTGTTCAAAGTGTTTCTTACCCAAAACACCTCCACCCCCGGCTGTCATGTTGAACGTCAAGACATAGAAACCTTTAATAGTGACTTGGGTTGCATCTGCACTCTTCACTGGGGTGGAGACAGACACACACACACACACACACACACACATACACACACTTAGTTTCTAACTGTGTGATTTCAGACATTATTTATTTAGTCTGCGTAGTTATGTGTATATCACCTCAAACAGGTGAGAAACAGCAACTGCTTCAGTTATACGTGCAGTCATGACCACATTTACATGCTCAGTAACAGTATGATCATTCATGTTTTTACAATTGCTAACAAGTATTCACATAGGCCTACACGATACTCTACCAAAAATCACAAGATTCACCAAAGCACATTTTACTATCAAAACAAAACAAGTATACATTTCAATATGTAAACATGACTCAAAATCAGATCATTTTGCCAAGCACTGGCACATGGTTTCAAGTTTTTATCAGTCTGTTGTTGTTGCATGCCTATACCTGCCTATGCCTCCAGCTGAAGTCAGCGATGGTTTCTCTATTAGTAATTTCCTGAATCTCAATAATTCAGACATGATTATCATCTACATAGTCTTTGTGCTGATGTTTAACTATATATAATTTACTGATATAAAACACTCCTATGTCCTCTGATGATCCCAATATGTCCTTCGGAATATGTCCTACTGTAGGTCAGCTACTAAGTGCTCCTTGAGACAACAATGTACAATTTAACCCACATTTTGCAGTGTAGTTACTCTTCCATTATTCTGTTCACATTTGACTGGACAGAAACATTGATGCAATTTTAAAAATTCAGTTTACTTTGATATGACTCTTGGTGAACCTCTACTCTAATAATAGAAATTTTAAAAAGAAATCTTTTTTTTCTCCTGAATATAAGGAAAACATCAATGCTGAGTTTGTGAACTGCATCAAAACTACATCAGCAATAACTGATCTAAAGCAAGAAGAGAAGAGTCATGTCATTTCAAGCCTGGATCACATTTTTAGGAATAATCTTCCTGTGTCTGCCTGGTGAGACAACTTTACAGTCTATGAAAACGTACACAAGCCGAGTCTTTGTAAAAAGTTTGTTGTTACTTATGGGAGAAACCTACCAAAAAAGAAATAACAATGATGAATACAGTCACGATTAGTCTGAGATTTTTAGTGTCATTAAGGAACACACTTAGCATTAGGATAAAAAGCTATGAATACAGGCCAAGTTTGGTTTAAATGTGACTGTGTGTACTGAAACTTCTTTTATGTGATGATATTTCAGGAGTGCAAAGTTTGTCCTCTGTGACCCACTCCAGTTTAATTGTCTGTGGTGTGAAAGGAGCATCAGTGGTCCTGCCCTGCAGATATGAATATTCTTGGATTGGTACCTATACTGAAGGAAGATGGTACAGAAATGGACATAACATCAGAGATCACAGCGACTCTAGATATCCTGACTGCAGCCTGAGAATAGATCAACTTTCAGAGCATCAGTCTGGTGCTTATAGCTTCCAGTTTCACACAACCAAAAGCCGGGGCTGGATAACAGGCTCATCTGGTGTTATCCTCTCAGTCACAGGTGATTAACATAATATGTTATCAAGATTTTTCAATGTGAATTCCAATGATATATGTGTTGACTTCTCTTCTGTTCTCTCAGACCCCCCTCATGTGAAGGAGGATGTTGTTGTATGGAATCAGAATCAGACTAAATTAACCTGCAGCACCTCCTGCAGTTTGGGCTCCCAGTATGTCTGGTACAAGAATGGACAACAACTACAAGATAAAACAACATCCTCCATAATACTGGACTCAACCAGACCCTCAGAAGGGGGAAGTTATTCCTGTGCTGTAACAGGCTATACTCATCGCTCCCTTGCAGTGTGTGAGTGTGGCTTATATTTTAATTTTTTTTATTAAACCACATTAAATATAATTTAAATGGAATTACATGTTCATTGTTTTGGAAAATCTTATTTTATTCATGTAAATAGCAAGTAAAAATGTCAAATTTCCAGTTTTCAGTAGCATCTTAATAAGCTACCTTCATGGAAGCTTCATTGTGCTAAGTTACTAATGAAGACCTGTTTCATCTGCTAATAGATTCAATCGCTCTGCTCTCTGTTCATTATAGGTGTTCCAGCAAAACAGTGTTGGGGTGTGACCTACTCATCTACCAGCATCTGTGCATTATTGGAATCATCAGTGGACATTCCCTGTACTTACAAATATCCCCATGATCACAAAATCAAAACTGCATTCTGGTTTAATAAACAGAAATCCCTCAATCAATTTAAAGATCTAAGCCTGAATGAACAGAATAAGAATCATGTGGAGTACATTGTTAACAAAGAGAATAATAATTGCACCCTACGACTGAAAGACATCAGAGAGAGTCACTCTGGAGAATATGGCTTCAGGTTTACTACAGAACAGAGAAAGGATTACACTGGATTACCTGGAGTCACCATCACTGTTACAAGTAACTCCTTTAGCCTCATCTATAGTTATGACTTCTGACTGTTAGTAAAATCCATATAACCTTATATAACCTCCAGCCCTACAGGTGTTAATAACTCCTGAAGCAGTGACAGAGGGAGAGCGAGTGACCCTCACCTGTAGTACTACCTGCACTGTGAGTACCAATCCCACAATCATCTGGTACAAGAACAGGCAGACTGTGTCTGACAGGCAAACAACCACAGACAAGCTGCATCTAAACCCAGTCAGCAGCAAGGATACAGGCAATTACTCCTGTGCTGTTCGAGGACATGAGAGTCTGTCGTCCACAGCTGCCTTTCTCAATGTTACATGTAAGTACACATTGCTACACTATTACTTTCATACAACAATGTGCTAATTCTGAAAATTCAGTTGTATGCTGGTCTGTCTGTCAGTTTATTTGACTGTTTAAACCTGTGTACAAAAAATATGCGTGCTTGTGACTTCACATGAATGTTTCGAGATGGGGAATGTTTTAACAGACGCACCAAAGAATTCAGTATCTTAGCACAAAGGCTGTCAAACGATTAAAAATTGGCAGATGTTATCTGCACCCAGGTGTATATAGCCAACAATGCTGTTTGCACCCGGTGGGCAGAGTAAACGTGGCTATTCACACCCAGGTGTATGTAGCATTGAATAGCAGGGACAAGCACCCAGGTGTTTCTAGCAAACAATACTATTTACACATCAGAGTCTTGATCTAGTCTCCCAAGAATCAGAGTCTTGATTTACTCTCCCAAGAATCAGAGTCTTGATCTGCTTTCCGAAGTGGAAAGTGTGGGGGCTTCCTTATGAGGCCAAGCTGATTCTGCTACAAGACAGGAGTCACAGTGATATAATGCAGTTGTAGTAATGCAGTTTTCATGTCCAAGGTACTGTATGAGGCTCTGAAAGATAATTATACCTTTGTTACAAAGTCCTGCTCCTCTCCAAATCATGCACACAATCTCAATAACAATTGCATTTGCAATGCAATTCATTGTTGACAAGCTTAATATTGTGCATTCACTGAATAAAGATTAGATAAGTACAGCACCTGATTTCTTCACTGCAAATGTTTTCAAGAATATTCTTGTGAAACCTATTCCACAGACAGAAAGATAGAACCTTCGCTGTCTTTTTTTGTGCATGCGCAAATGCGTTTGTTGCCTATTTGTACCCGGGGTGCAAACAGATACTCATTAAACAATTTCAATCGCGATTTTAATCTCATAAAATGATGAATCGCAAAAAAACTCCTAAAAAACACTTCTTTAAACATTTGCTTACATTATGCTCAAATACATGTCTATGGAAAATGTTTGCTCTAAACATCACAGCAGACTTTACAGCATAGCAGTTTAATTTGGAAACATGCTTGCATTGTCATGTCTAACTGTAATAACTATATTAAGGATCATAGACAGTTTTACAGAATATGATGCACGGATATTTGGAATTCAGATTTTCATATATTGATATTTTAGACGTCTATTAGGCATACGTGTCAAATATGATTTGGGGAAATAACAGACTTGTTATTTCTTGATTGATATGCTTAACTTAAGGCTTCATATAAAAATGGTGCGCTCATGGTCTGTAACCGTTGCTGTACCTTCATAGTACATATGTGTCTGTGCAGGGGAATTAGGAATTAAGGGTGACTGTGGCACTCCCCCCAACACACCTAAGTTAAAATGTACAGGTTTATGAATGTATTAAGATGTTTATTCAAACATGTACTATCTCTCATAAAATGCTTCACATGCCAAAAACAGAAACGGCTGAACAGCTGAATAAGTTAATTGATTTTTTCTATGTATTAGCATTTGATTCAAGATTTTTTGGGCAGGGCAAACAACACTGCTGCAATATATGGTTTCAGGTTTTTGACCATTCATTCTCAATTGTAATTCTCAATTGTATTCTCACCGTATGTAAACTTGGGCCACGTTCACTGTTAATTAAATACCCTGCGTTAACAGCAACATTTGTTTTAATCCTGATACACATCATTAACACGTTAACATTGGCAGCACTACTTAGTTTCATGCATAATGTAATGGTAACGTGCTACTGCTGAAATTTCTCATCACGTCAGTTGTATATTGGTGTGTGTGTGTGTGTGTGTGTGTGTGTCTGTCTGTTTGTTTGTTTATAGCCAAGGAGACATTTACACAAATAACTGTTGTTGCTGTTTGTTTGTATGTGTGTTTGTGATTTGCTCAATCATTAAATTACATCCGAGACGTTGATGTGTCAATATGTGTCATGTTTTAATAGATTCACCAAAGAAGGTTTCAGTGTTTCTTAGTCTCAGTGAAATAGAGGAAGACAGTTTGGTGACTCTGACCTGCAGCAGTGATGCCAACCCACCAGTGCACACCTACACCTGGTACATGAAGAGTGGAGCTGAATCTCTTGTTAGGGGCACAGGGGAGAGCATCAGCTTCAATGTGACCTCTGGTACCAGTGGACTTTACTACTGTGAGGCACAGAATGAAATAGGCTCCCAGAATTCTACTGAAGTCAGAATTGTTGCAAAAGGTGAGTACTGCATTTCCATTGCATAGTCAGGGGTTCATTTGCATTTTAGAGGACGGTGGCATCAATATATTACTGTAATCTTATTGCTTTGCTTATGTGTATGATGGCTATCAGAAGTTGTGCAAACATGTATTGTCTTCTCTGGTGGTATAAAGAATTGTTCATGTATTTCTAAATTAGTGAATATTTTCTGTGCAGTTTCAGAGCAGTTCAGTCATAGTAATATTTCTCGTGGAATATCTTTATATTTTTGCCAATAATAACAATCTGAAAGACATTTGTGGTTTATAGCATTGTGCTCCTGTTTCATTTAAAACCTGTTGTCTTCTTAGATCAGAAAGCCGCTGTTGTGGTAATACAAGTTGGAGTTGTACTTTTGATTTTTACCATAATACTACTGTCAGGTGTGTGGCTAAGGTTGGTTGAACACACTGTAGAAATATATAATTCTTTATAAAATCATACAATCAAACAATACAATAATTAATAACGTGACATTTTAATTAAAAAAACACAAAACACTCATATATGTAAAATGCTGATGTTTTTCTCTGCCATGTAGGAAGAGGAATTCTAGATCATCTACAGATCCACATGCCTCGGTGAGCAGAGTGATGGTCACATTGTTTGCTTTAAACCTTTCTAGATGCTACCTCAATGTCCTTTGACTCATGTAGGCTACTTCTTGGTGAGGCTGATGCTAGTCTTCCACATGATCTTAGTAACAGCTATGACCTCTGATCCCAAACAGACAGTGGATGATGTCCATTACACCAGCATCAGATTCCGACGGCCTGTTGAACAGGAAAGATCTCTCTACAGCAAACCTCGAAGGGTTCAGATGCACAGACAAAATGAGGAAGAGGGCTATGACTCTGTTCAACTCCAATCAAATACTGACACCTGGTGAGTTTATTTGGTTACTACAGGAAACCTTGTACTAACACTCTCTGACCTCAAGTCATTATCATACAATTATGAAAACACATGCATGCATACACACTGTATAACAGGAAGTATGTTATTCCCTGCAGGACTGTTGGTGATTCTGCAGTCTACAGCACTGTGAAGAAAGGCAACAAAGCTCTTGGAGACTAAGCAGTCACAACAGGGAGTTTGTATCAGTGTAAACATTCATTCAGACAAGAAAATAAATGGACTAAACAAAACTCCAGACAAGAAAACAAAACAAAACTAGACTAAATTAACTGAAGACAAGACAAAACTGAAGCAAGACAAGACAGCAGAAAGACCCACATTAGCCACCAAAACTGGGCCATGCTACCTGGAGAAACCAAAGACAAAATAAAGTAAACCAAATGTAGCCCAACACTGTTGCTGTGAGTGGCAAGTTTACCTACCCCCACACGTAACATGTACATGGACAGAGGTTATCCACATTGATGGCACTTGGCCGTAGAGCTACATAAAGACAGAAATAATTGAACTATGAACATAGGGACAAAAAAAACACAACCTAAGCAGAGCAATAATGGTAACTGGACTGCATTTATATAGCGCTTTTCTACCCCTACAAGGAGTCAAAGCACTTTACTAAGTATGCTTCACATTCACCCATTCACACACAGGTGGCGGAGGCTGCCATGCAAGGTGCCAACCTGACACCGGGGGCTATTTGGGGTTCAGTATCTTGCTCAAGGTCACTTCGATGGGGTCAGCCAGAGTGGGGCTTGAACTTGCAACCCTTGTTGCCTAACAGCACCTCTACCACCTGTGCCATCACCGCCCCAATAACATAACTGGTGGTGGGCTGTTGTACAGAGACCAGGGCCAACCAGGGCTCTGCCCCACCTCCTCGTTAACCATGGAAGGCCAGAGGGAGACAAGGAGCCAGTAGACAAGGGCCAAATACAGCAGTCGCAACATTTTAAAACATTTTTGCTACGGTTCCCATTCATCCCTATGAGTGACTTATAAAACATCTGTCAATGTTTTGTCATCTTGAACTTGAGACCGGTCTACATGCTACACTTGTGTATATTACATCCTCATTTCTCATAGTATTTTGTGGAGCACCACATAGTTTATTTTAAACTGCTTCTAATAAATAAAAGTAATTTGTATGCTACAAAATGTGTTGCCTGTTTCCACAGCACCGCTTTACATTGTTATGCATTTTTAAGTCACACAACAACAGCATGGAGGTTTGTTGATGCAACTGTGGCTCAGTGTTGTGACAATGATTAGTCACCACTAGAGGGGGCTCCAATATCTAGGGTTCAAATTATCATGATGTTCGGTGGTGCCCGGCCCCCTTAGTTCTGTCAGGGGGGGCCTCTCAGTTAATGCACTGAGCGTGAGACACACAAGAGACATGCCTCACATGCTACCTCGCCACACGTGCCTCACGATAACTTTTCGTCTTCATGATGTGCTACAATGCATAATATGCAGCCTATAGCCTATACATAACCTGTGATATTTTGCATTTGAAGACGTAACGGCAAACCTCTGTATCAACACTGAGTGCATGCAAGTTCCAGTTCTTCAAAACTCCCTAACATGGTTGTCACAAGAGTAGGACAAGTTTAGTTCAACAACATTAGTGAATATTGTATGAGGAGGCTGTGGCCTTTATGCAACAGAACCATACCTACTTAATCCTACAATATTCCACTATACCCATGGGATAAGAATGCTGTGGGAAAGGGGCACTAGAACAACAAGGAAAAAACTTTTACATTTCTTAAAACTTAAACAAATATCTGAATAAGCATTTAGGAATTAATTAACTACATAAAATGGTCAGCAAAAGACGATATACAATTGCTGTCTAATAACCTTTTACAGATTCAGTTCAAACAAAAGCCGCTATGCTTTATCAGTATGTTTGAATATGAGGAACACAGGCAACAGGAAGTTTAATGTGGAAGAAATATTCACATGCAAAATAGGCCTTTCACTGACTTCGCTTAAAGCCCAAAGCACAAAAAGAGAACTATTATGCTTTCACATTCATATGTTCTGTAAGAATTGACAGTCAGAAGACAGTGAGTGTGTCTGTGTGTGTGTGTGTGTGTGTTGAACACGTGTTGTGTCTGATTTACCACAACTTTTCACACGTCACATATTGTGGGATATTCCTATGCCAAGGTCCAGATGTGGATTAGGATCTAGATCTCAGAGATGTAGGCTATACAGTACTGCCAGAGCAGGGTATCCTCTCTTGCTCACATACCAGCAGCAGCTGATACGACCACTTCATCACTTCATCACTGAACCATGAGGACAATAGGTATTCACCTTTTCAAAGGATTTAGTGCTGCTTATAATTTTACGTGAAATTTGTTTCTCATGTATTTTAGTGTGTTTGTTTTCCTCAGTGGTCAGTTCTCTGCCTGTCCCGTGTGACCCGTGGATATGAGGAAACTTTCAGAACCAATGGTTGCAGTGGTAGAAGTACTTTTGTGTCCACAGTTACCCCACTGTAAGAGAACTGTTTCCTCATTATAGATAAAAAGGATGTTTCTTATGGTTGATGCAGCAATCTGGGTTTATTCCAGTCAAGAGCTGTAAGGAGGCATCTTCAGATCTAATGTACTGTGCTGTATTTCCTTAAATAGCATCCTAAAATACTATACTTGTATGTCACATTGAGTACGCGGTCATTTGTCATTGCAGAGAAGACAATGGATTTTGAAGGCATTAATGTGTTGGTGGCATCATTTCTCGTGTGTCTGCCAGGTAAGGTAAAAAAACTTTTTGAAGACAGTAAGACATTTCACCAGTTACTCCGACTCATTTCACAAGTCACTCGGGCTCATTTGACTAGTTACTCTGACTCATTTCTCGAGTTACTCTGACTCATTTCACTAGTTACTCTAACTCATTTCATAAGTTACTCTGACTCATTTCAATAGTTACTCTGACGTATTTCACCAGTCACTCCGACTCATTTCAAAAGTAAGAGATGGATAAAATCAAGAGTTTTAGCTTAAATCTTTCTTACGTCCAGCAACAACCTCACTGCTGAGACCCCTGATTGGGTATTTTCTGTTCTGTTTCAGCCGTTCAATGTGGATGCAGTGTGACATACTCAACCACAAGTGTCTGTGGCCTTAAAGGGACACCAGTGGTCCTACCCTGCACATATTACTATCCATGGGGTCATATATATCAGAGAGGAGAGTGGTATGAAGAGAAGAGTGGGAGAGTCAGAGGACACAGCAACTCTAGATATCCTGACTGCAGTCTGAAAATAGACAAACTCGCTGACTCTGGCATTTATCACTTTCGGTTTTCCACAAGCCTAAACTTTAGATGGGTAACAAGCAAACCTGGGATTACAGTGACTGTTACAGGTACTTCACATCACAGGAAGTAAAACAACAGCCGTTACTTGCCAGTTTATTATGCGTAAAGATTTAATCTGTTTGCATAACATATTTCACTCTTGTGTATTAAAAATCAGATGTGGAGGTAAAGGAAGTTGACTCAGGGAATCAGAATCAGACTAAAGTAAACTGCATCACCTCCTGCAGCTTGGGCTCTCAGTATGTCTGGTACAAACATGTACAGCTTCTACAAGATCAAACACCCTCCATACTAGTCTCTGAAGTGGCCAGTTATTCCTGTGCTGTGAAGGGTTATGAAGATCTACGCTCCCCTGCAGTGTGTGAGTACACATCACCTTCAATTACACTTTATACTTTTTTCCTATCTTGGTTTACAGTCAACTGTGTGTCTGCTTTATGACTGTGTGTCTTGTTCATTTTTGTCTCATTCTCTGATCCCACATCTTAAAGATCATATGCGTAGTTTCTTTTCCCAGAAATGCTGACAGAACAACAATTGTTTCGATATCATGTGAAAAACACCCATAGGCCAGAATGGCTATCTTGTATTAAATACAACACAATTCAATGGAATACTATCATCATCCCAAATCTGCTCGTGCATTTACTTGCACTTTTAAACAGCTTGAATCAGAGCATATGATTTTGATTTCAGAAAAGCAGACTCAAGGGTATATTGGGTATTGGGTATATTAATATGTCCAGTCTTTTGGATCTATGATTCCAGGTGTTCCATATAAACAGTGTTGGGGTGTGACCTACGCATATAATAATGTCTGTGCATTAACTGGCACATCAGCGGACATTCCCTGCACTTTCTTACATCCAAAAGATCAGAAAATCAACACAACATTTTGGTTTAATAAACAAAAATCAAACACTCCTATGAAAGACCTACTTTTGAGTCAAGACTATGAAAAACATGTGGAGTATCTCGGAAACAAAGAGAATAATTGTACCCTGAGACTGAAAGACATCAGAGAGAGTCACTCTGGAGAATATGGCTTCAGGTTTACTACAGAACAGGGAGAGAGTTACTCAGGATTACCTGGAGTCAACATCACTGTAACAGGTGAACCTTGTTTCCACATTTATTGAATGATGTTCATGGACATGCATCAGCTTCTTGACTCTCTGAATTCTCCAGCTCTACAGGTGCTAGCACCTGTTGAAGGGGTGAAAGAGGGGAACAAAGTCACTCTCACCTGTAGTACTACCTGCACCATGAGAACCAACCCCACATTCATTTGGTACAAGAACAGGCAGCCTAACAGGCACACAACCACAGACAAGCTGCATCTAAACCCAGTTTGCAGTGAGGATACAGGCAATTACTCCTGTACTGTTAAAGGACATGAAAATTTCACCTCCACAGCTGTCTTTCTCAACGTCAGATGTAAGTGTGAAATGTAAATGTCTATTGTACATTTACAAAACATAAACAAACCTCATATGCTGTTGGTTTTGCATGACTAAAACTCTTGCAGTGTGTTTATCGAAGCTATACATTGTTTGTTGACTGTAATCTGTGTTCATATTTTAACAGACAAGCCAAGACATGTCTCAGTGTCTATCAGCCCTGATGAAATAGAAGAAGGCCGTTCAGTGACTCTGACCTGCACCAGTGATGCCAACCCACCAGCGCACACCTACACCTGGTACATGGAGCGGAGTGGAGCTGAATCTCTTGTTAGGGGCACAGTGGAGAGCATCAGATTCAATGTGACCTCTGATACCAGTGGACTTTACTACTGTGAGGCACAGAGTGAACTAGGCTCTCAGAAGTCTGTTGGAGTTTCGGTTCCTCCCAAAGGTCGTATAATGTCTTTGAATAATAAAGTTCATCCTTGTTAAGACTGCAATGATCTCAAATATCTGCAGTATCAGAACACCTCTCATTTATCATTTTTGCTACCTTAAGACAAAGCCAAAAGTAAAATGTCACTTAATTTTCCTTGTCCAAAAGGGTCAGAAGCTTTCGCTGTCATCCTGCCAGCTATTGCCGCCACCTTCATTGTTCTTATTGTTCTGCTGTTACTTGGTATTGTGTGCTTGAGGTGAGACTTTCAAAATATTCTAGAGATTTTAGGAAGTTGTTTTGTACGCTAAATTACTTTGTATTATTTCTGCTAGTTTATTGTGCACAGATCTATCTCTTTATCATAATTATTATTATTACTATTATTATTATTATTAACTTTACACATATGATTACACAAAACAGGAAGAAGAAAGCTGAAACAGCTGCGGATACAGCAACCATAAATGCAGACAAACAGGTAGTGAACTTGGTGTTGAGGGGAGGAACAAATTAACAGATTAGTTAACAATTCATCAAGCGCCTGATAGTCTCCAAGCAAAAAGAATATCTCTGTTGTATTCAGCTAATAATTAGTCAACATAAAGTGTCTTGTTGCACCTTCATCTCTGCATCACTCACACCTATGTAATGATTTTGTCTTCTCTGCTCAGGGTGACCTTTTGTACAGCAACACTGTCACACCGAGAGCCATGACCTCTGACCCCACAGAGAGAGTAGGGCCCTCAAGTAATCATGATGATATTCAGTATGCCACCATTACAAAGAATCACTCCAAAGCACAGGAGGGGCCTCCATACTCCACTGTTGAGAAGCATCAGATCTCTGCTCAGAATGATGACATCGCTTACACCTCAGTCCAGTTCCTCAAGGGAAGTGCTGCCACCAGGTGGGCATTTCTGCTCATTACAGCAAATTTCACATCAGTAGCCTCTGTTTGGTAGATTAAGCGCTCGGGTTAGGGAACCTCAGTGGTCTGTAATCTGTGTGTTTTACGTCTGCAGCATCACCATAAGCGTCTCGAGCCCTGCCTTTAACTTCACTTCATGCAGTACAAATACATTGTTAATGGTCGTGTCACCAAAGACGCTTAGTTAATTCTTAGTGGTCAATATTGCACCAATGCAGCTCCCTCTCAGCAGCTGAGGTCCTTACTGCTATTCAATCTAAAGTGTATTATATGTAGTCATTCAATAGAGATACATTGATCCATGAAGGTAATGGTAACAAGAGGAGAGAGAATCAATGGTGTGTGTGTGTGTTCATATATTTTCAGAGTTCACGATGCCAGTGTGATCTATAGTACAGTCCACAAGCCTTGAGATGCCTGGTAAACAGACAACCACAATCACACCTGTCCATCAAAGCGTGGAGGACAGAGTCATAATAACACAACTTAATTATCTGCTTAAAAATGCTGTACACATTTGAAAGAGTTGCTACTGACCTTAAACTTTTTGACTTAACATGAATCATCGTGAAATAAACATATCTGATGTAATTATCTGCCATTTACTTTTTATTTGTTTGAAGTGCATTCATGTAATAATGACAATGAGATTTTAGCCTTTTGGAATTTGTAACTAGACAGTGCTTAATAAAATGTAATGTTGTGTATACCTGCTATCACTTCACATATCCCTCATTAAAGAGCCAGGAACCTTTAAGGCAGGGGTTCTCAAACTTTTTTGGACTGGGGACCCCTCTGGAGAAGAAAAACTTTCCAAGGACCCCTCATAATCATATCACAAATTTATCCATACAGGCTTATATCCATCTGTTCTGTTAGAGGCTAGATGCTTTTGTGGCAGACTTTTTCACGGACCCCCTGCCAATGTGCTGCGGACCCCTGGGGGCCCCCGGACCCCAGTTTGAGAACCGATGCTTTAAGGGCTAATGGCCCTGATATCCCCTGACACCTTCGTCTCCCTTGACAGCACTACTTCAACAATCTGTACTCTTTCTGTGGCTTAGGTTTTGCAACATTCTTCAGTACCATTTTACAGCATTACTATTTGGCATTTCATTGCAGGATATTTGCAGAAAGTGTAAGAGTCTTTCTGTGGTGCTATGTGAAATTGAGACCAGCTGAAGTTGGTCAAAACAACCACTGTACAACTGTGCATTGGATACAAGTGTAATCATTGTTTCAGAGAGCTGAAGTTGTACATTTTGTAACAAAGGTGTAGGCAGAGAGGGTAAAAGCGGAGTGAGAGGCACAAACGTCTGTTAAGTTCCATGTTCTGTTTTTGCAAGGGCGAGAGGGCAAAATCCTTCTTTATGCAGACCAGAGTTGAGCCCTCATACGCTCATGCAAAAGATCATTGAAAAGCTTATACTGTGACGTTATGTGACACTCCCACTTATGCAGACCGGGACTATGCACATTTGCTCCCAGTGTAACGTATTATGTTGCTCTATCTTGGTCAGTATTCAGTGATCTTTGCTGTAGGTTTTAAAGGTTTGTTTCCATTTCCCAGGATCAGGGCATTCTAGTAGGCCTTTACTGTGCCCTCTGAGATTACAGAGCTCGTGGATCATGGGGTGACATTACCTAAATGTTGAAAACATTTCATATGTTTACAAACCACTTAGTATTACTGATTTCACCTTAAACCTTTTGGTCTGTGTGCCAGTGTGAGACTGTAACCCACACTCAAAAGCTGGCTGGGATTAGACAAAATATATATAGCCTATATCATAGATGTTTTCATAAAGACTTTTTATATGGGAACAGACAAAATGTCAAAGTAAGACATAATCTCTGGGTCATCGTAATGACTGGCTCAAG
Source organism: Tenualosa ilisha (assembly GCA_015244755.2). Classification (NCBI taxonomy): domain Eukaryota; kingdom Metazoa; phylum Chordata; class Actinopteri; order Clupeiformes; family Clupeidae; genus Tenualosa; species Tenualosa ilisha. The sequence continues at coordinate 16,201 of PYXC01002468.1, read as the reverse complement.
AAAACAAAATCGTCAGTGCAAATGCAAAGTGTGTTATAGATCATTCAGTTTTCACTGGTTCATGTTTCAGAAGGTATAGTGCCATCTAGCGGTGACGGAATACACAACATGTCATGTACATCACCCACCAGATTTCCAGTGACTGTAGTTGTGGGTGGGACAGCAGCAGAAACAGTAACAGCCAGTTTCAGTCTCATTGTTGCACTGCGCTGCTATAACCGAGTTTGAATGCATTTCAATGGGGCTCAAGATGCAGACCCATGAGCTTGGCTAACACTTAAGGGTGATGACCACAGACACCTCCCTCCATAGCTGGGGTGGGGGGGTGGGGGGGCAATCATGATGACAGGGCAAACAGAGGTGTGTTGAGAGTGCAGAGACGCCTAAAGGTGAGAGCTGTTCACAGTGTTTCTGAAACACTTACACCCCCGTACGCCCCCGGCTGTCATGTTGAATGTCAAATGTCATGTCTTGGTAAAGATGGACCATACTGTAACAATAACGCTTATCAGTGACTTGAGCACACTTCTCAACTGCCATATATGGTCTGGAGGCACGTACACACACACACACACACCACATACCAACATGCACATACAAACACGCACATACAAATGCGCACACACACACACACACACACACACACACACGCACATACAAACACGCACACACACACGCACATATAAGCATACACACATAGGTACAAATAGGTAATTGGCATGGTAATTTTATCTGTATGGCCCATTTCTTACAACAGGGTATTTCAATGTGCTTTACAGATTTAAGAAATTAATGTAATTAGTGTGCAATTAGTGCAATTAGTGTAATTGGAAAAAACACACATTTAAAATTTGAATAGAAAATACCATCATCAAGCAGCTAATTATCCAGTAAATCAATTAACCACCCCGACCGTAAGTAAATTAATGCTTGACATGGCATAACCTCTCCATTTCTCTCTCTGTGTTGCATAAGACTCTCCCTATAGGTGTACTGCACCTTAACCAAGTGAGAGACAGCAAATGCTTTAGCTGCCTTTGCACAGATAACATGTCAACCACATTCAAATAGTCACTAACAGTTAGTGCTATGAACACCTCTATACTTCTGCCTCTCCTCTTTGTCAGGACACGAAGTGAGACTATGTTTTCTGCATTATTCACTAAGAAGGTGTAAAACTTAAACGTTCCTTCATTTGCGCTGTATACCTACACCTTAACCACACAACTGTGCAGAGGCCCAATGGGAGCAGCGGCCCCGTTCACTCAGATGAGATGTGTTACTTTCACACAGTGCACGTAGTACCAAACTAATATAACCTCCTCTCTGCTGGAGTATAGAGACAAGATATGTCTGCGGCACTATGCCTGAATTCAGGTGTAAACTAAGCTGTTTATGATTTAAAAATATATCATAATACATACTGGCTTTGAAAGTTTCTGATAATATCAGACACAAATATTCTCTTTGCTTTGTCCTGTGTCTGTCTTTGAGCCCTGTACTGTCTGTGTCCTTCTGAAGGTAGGTCAACTACTGAATGTTGTTTTAATGTACTCAGAAATCTGAGTCACTTGGCTAACTCTGGACCATTGATTTGAAGATTTTTTATATTTTATTAATAATCACCTAGGTGATTAACATAAATTTAAGATGAGAGAGATTGATATTTATACAGGTGCCTCATAATTAATAGAATTTATTTAATTAGTAATCCGTGCATCAGCTGCATGAAAAGAAATCTGTAAAATGAATGATCCCATCATGCCCCTTTTGGTTAAGGCCTAATTCATGCCTTGATGATACATTCAATTGATAGACTTTATAAGACAATAAGTCTCCACAGTAAACAGGAAAGTAGGTACTCTAATGGGCCTACAATAGGCTAAGTTTATTGCATAAAATAAAATAAACCAGTTTTTCTTTTTTTTTTGTTGAACACTGTTGCATCATTCATATTAATTATTGGTATACCAATATACAAGAATTTTGTAGCTGTGTGTGGTTTAATTTTACCGTTGTGAAATGTAAGATTTGTTTGTAATGTACTATTATATTTGCTTAACCATTTAGCAAATCACTTGAATTTAATGAGTGCAATTCTCTTATAGGTTATCATCTACTTATAGTTTTAATTATAGTTTAGAATTTTAATTATAGTTCTAACTGTTGTTTACGAACAGTTTTCATGAACTGTCTAAAACACATTAATTATATAAAAATTAACCATTTTGAATGCAGGAGGAGAAATAGGCATGCCATTCCAAGCCTTGATCACATTTTTAGGAGTTTTATTCTTTTGTTTGCCAGGTATGATTTGATAACTGTTTATTTATCTACAATATACTGTATATAAAAACGCATGTTTAGGCTTTGTAAAAGCTTTTAATGGTGCTAACTGACTTTATTTGTCATACAGCTAAACTATACTATCTGTATAAATGCATTTCAACTTGAAGTTTGGTTCAGATGTCAATGTGTTCTGAAACTGGTTTTGATGACATTCATTTTCAGGAGTGGAATGTGGATACTCTGTGACCTACTCCAGTTTAAGTGTATGTGGTCTTAAAGAGGCATCAGTGGTCCTGCAATGCAGATATGAATATTCTATGATTGGTCAGTATACTGGAGGAGGGTGGTACAAAAATGGATATCACATCAGAGATCACAGCAACTCTAAATATCCTGACTGCAGCATGAAAATAGACAAACTTGCCGATCATCATCCTGGTGTTTATCATTTCCAATTCTATACAACTCGACACAGCAGCTGAATACAAGCCAAATCTGGTGGTGTTACTCTCTCTGTCACAGGTGATTAATGCAATAAATTGTTTTCACCAGTGAATTATTAGTTTTACAATTCAGTAATTTTCTGAATATAAGCCGTACAGTATATAATCCACAGGACAGTGCTTTATGCAAACATTAAAACACAACAGACAAATACATTTATTGACATCTTGTTCTCTCAGAACGTCCGCAGGTGAAGAAGGGTGCAGTTGACGGCATATCTAACCAAATCAAAGTGACCTGCAGCACTTCCTGCGACTTGGGCTCTCGCCCTCAGTATGTGTGGTACAAGAATGGATGGCCTCTGGGTGACAGAACCACAGCCTCCATACTAATGGACTCAACCAGAAGCCAGTTACTCCTGTGCTTTAAGAGGCTATGAGTGTGAGTATTACATTACATTTATTACATTCATAGTATTACATTACATACATTACATTTTATTTCTGAAATTAAAGCACACCAAATGTAATGTAAATGATTTCCCTTAACAATGGGATTCTCATTTCTGATTGGCTGATGAGGTGGGAATTAAGTTAGGGATAACGGCCGACGAGGTGACCAGTTCGATGGAAATAATGGTGAGATAGAGACGAAGGACCACGAAAGGTAGCCAGTTATATAAAGTGAATTCCCACCTCATCAGAATCAGAAAAGAGAATAACTAAAATAACTTTAATAAATAAGCTAGGGCGTCACTAAAAATTTAACTTTACTGTAGCACTGCCCCCCTCACACACACACAACACAACCCCCCCCCCCTACTACTACTACTGGGATTTTTAGGGTTTTAATGCATGCTGATGAAGAATGTATGACCATATGAACGAACTCAACAGATAATCCCTCATCTCAACTCTCACACATTACAAACCCTTATTGGCTGTCTACTTTTCTAGCATATACAACCATAATATTACCTCTCTTGCCCTCCATCTGTCACTGTCTCTGGTGCTTCGTGATAAGAATTTCCTGATATCCATCTAGACTATCCAATAGGCTATCCAACTATGGAATAGGCTACTTTTGGAATTGAGTATTCTGTTGATTTTTTCCTGATCCTGATTTTTACTCCAACTCCAACACTCCAGTTGTTGGATCAAAGCTCAAGACTTCTGATTTACTGGCTTCTATGGAACACAACTTCATAAATAAAGGCCATTTGTCCTTAGTTTTATCTTTCAAAAAGGAAAAGAGGTTGTATTTCCAGCAACAAATCATCTGAGAGTAAAGAATAAATGCATGTGCAAGATTGAAAGAGAGACGGAGAGAGAGTGTGTGTCCGTGAACGCGCGTGTGTGTGCGCCATGCGCGCGGTAGAGAGAGATGAGGAGCGGATGACATGAGGCCATATGCATTTGGCTTAATACTTAACATCATGCTTAGTCATTACCATAGCCACAAATAATCACAAACAGCCTACTGTTCTTTCTTACTACCGCTTGTGTTCATATTAGATAGCAATCGTAAATTGGCTACCGTCAACCCGAGGATGCTTTCTGTCCAGGTGTTGGAGTTTTGACGTTTTTTAATGATAGGCCAGGTCCGTTTTACAGTGTATACACTGTGCGCCACGTTGTCCTCCTTATGAAACATAGTTTTCTACTTTTTACCCGCCATGAGCTTGATTTTCCGACATCGCCATAGACAATAAAAGAAACCACGCAGCTTTATGTCAGCTATCAAACGCGAGTAGGATCCTTTTAAAAGAAAGATTGACTTTGTTGTTGGAATTTAATGAAGCCTAATTTCTTGTAATCGAATTATTAGAAATACTAAAGTAATCGTTTTAGCCCTAATCTAGAGAAGTAATTCAACACTGATTTAGTCCACAGGATAATTGATTCGTTAAAATGTAGCTGTTGCAGAAATTTTCTGCTACCTTACCTCATCTCTCCAGTCGCCAGTCGTGCATTGAACTGTTGTCGTGCATGCAACAGTTTACAGAGAGAATGTTTGTGAGAATGTCCCAGACCAATCAGAAAATTAGCAAGAAAGTAGAGGTGATAGAAGTTTGAAATACACTCTATAGCCTACAGTATATCTGAAATAATCTGCCAAATAAACTAGTTCTTACCAAAATCCTTTTTTTTTTTTTTTAAACTGGGGCACGTACATGTCGTGGAGTCCTTGGCCTCCACCTCGCTATTATTTCCATCGAACTGGTCACCTCGTCGGCCGTTATCCCTTGCTGAAATGTTGTACTCATTGTTGTTTCATTGTTTCTGAAAAGTCTTATCTGTATGTCAATTTGCATCCAAAACAGCTACCTTAATTGAAGCTTTACTGTATATTATGTTAAGCGTTTCTTTGCAATCACCTCAAGGTGCTCCAGCAAAACAGTGTTGGGGTGTGACCTACTCATCTACCAGCATCTGTGCATTATTGGGATCATCAGTGGACATTCCCCGTACTTACAAATATCCCAGAGACCACAGAATCGAAACGGCATTCTGGTTTAAAAAACAGAAATCCCACCGACAATCTAAAGATTTAAGCCTGGATGAAGAGTATAAGAATCATGTGGAGTATATTGGACACAAAGAGAATAGTAATTGCACCCTGAGACTGAAAGACATCAGAGGGAGTCACTCTGGAGAATATGGCTTCAGGTTTACTACAGAACAGAGAAAGGATTACACAGGATTATCTGGAGTCACCATCACTGTTACAAGTAACTCTTTGACCTCTTTGACCTTCATTTACAGAGACAAATACACAGTTATGGCATCTGCGGGTAACATTTCAATAGATCTCTAGCTCTACAGGTGCTGATATATCCCAAAGCTGTGATGGCGGGAGAGAGAGTCACACTCACCTGTGATACCACCTGCATTCTGAGTAAAGCCTCCATCTTCACCTGGGACAAAAATGGACAGCCTGTGAAACACATAACAAGAGACAGCAAGCTGCTTCTAAACTCAGTCAGCAGGGAGGATGCAGGCAGCTACTCCTGTGCTGTTCAAGGGCTTGAGAGTCTCTCCTCTACAGCTGTGTTTCTCAGCGTCAGATGTAAGTAGGCTACACATCACTGTACTCAGCACTATGTATCAGCACTAATAATATGTGCTTATGCAATAATGTGCTAATGTGAAAATACTCTGTTGTACGTATAAGCCTGTCTGTCAATTTGACTGTTGACTGGTAATCATGCATACATTTTAAGTATTTTTTCAGTGCTTGGGATTTGAAGTCATTATATTGCAGTCTGGATATTTATGTATCAAAATGTGGAATATTTTAACAGATTCACCAAAGAGTGTCTCAGTGTCTATCAATCCTGATGAAACAGAAGAGGGCAGCTCAGTGACTCTGACCTGCAGCAGTGATGCCAACCCACCAGTGCATACCTACACCTGGTACATGAAGAATGGAGCTGAATCTCTTGTTAGGGGTACAGGGGAGAGCATCAGCTTCAATGTGACCTCTGATACCAGTGGACTTTACTACTGTGAGGCACAGAATGAACTAGGTTCTAAAAATTCCACTGAAGTCAGAATTTTGGGAAAAGGTGAGCATAGTTTTTCAGTTGCATATCCAGGGGTTTGCTTGCGTTTAGAGAATGGTGATATGCATGTATTACTGAAATCTGGAGAAAACATTTTCTGTCTTATTTGGCCACTCAGATTTGTAAAAAAAAATTTTGCTTTGGTGAATTTATGTTTTTTTAATTAGTGGGCATGTGTTAATATAATTTCAAAGAGAAAAAGTCCACAAATCATTTCTGAGAAGCTTAGTCATTGCATGGAATTCATTCATTCTCATGGAAAATATACATTTATTGTTAATATTTCACGATATATATATATGCTTGTCTTCTCAGATGAAAAAGGTCTTGTAATGAGACAGACAGGAATCTTACTTTTCCTGATTCTTATCAGTGTGGTGCTTTCAGGTTTGTTGTTAAGGTAAGTAGTTGAATATACATTTTGGCATTACCTGTGATCAGTTTAATTTAAAGATTACATTTTAATTGTAGCAAATGTTTGTAATATGCTGATGCATTTCTCTGCCAAATAGGAAGAATAGTTCTAAATGGTCCCCAAAACCATATTTCTCTGTGAGTAGAATGATTACATTGCCTGATTCTTTGCTTTGATTCTTATATGCTGTGTCACTGCCTTCTTACACGCATACTCCTTTCAATGAACATAACCTTTACCCCTGGACAGAAAGTGGATGATGACCCTTACACCTGTGTTCAGTTCCGACAGTCTGCTAAATGGCCTCTCTACAGCAATGTTCAAAGCTTTGGGTTTCACAACCAAAATGATGGAATGTTCTATGAGTCAAATACCACCACCTGCTGTGTTTACTTAGCTAGAGAAATCTTGCTCCATTCTTCCTCTCTCTCCTGCTCTGACCAAACTGTATAGGCAGGATGTTATGTCTTCACTCCAGGTCTAATAATGAGTCTCCAGTTTACAGCTGTGACAACAAAGTTAACAAAGTGGTTGGTGACTAAATATGTGTAGAAGTGAACATTCTTGGTGATCTACAGTTAAGATGTATGTTGATTCAAATGTTGGATAGGCCTATTTTTAAATGGCAAGCTTGCATGACTCCATTACTGATGGTGATTCATCACAATTTATTCAGATATTATGATGAGTGGGTGTACGATGCTTTAACTGTTATTTTGTCAGCTGTGGCCAATTTTGTTATTATTTATTTACTTTTTTCTCCACATTTACAGTTATTGTTACTGAACATCTTCAGTTAATTAATTCATGTTTTCACTGTCTTCAGTATCATCTCAGATTATAGTGTATATTACATAGTTTATATGTTTTATGAGTAATCATTAATAAACTTGTTTTTAATAAATTAAATCAGTTGTATGCTAAAAGAATGTGTTGACTGACTCCATGACAGCGACAACTTTCACTTTGTTTGCATGTCTCCTCTATGCACACACAACGATTAGCATGGAAAGCAAGGACAGCTAGCAGCTGTAGCTCAATTATTGACACAATGATTAGTCCAGCTTAGGTGAGTCTGGTCCACAAAAGATTGATAAATCCAGCACAGCCAGGGTCAGCAGTCAATGCAAAGAGTTTGACAATGATCAAGAGTCAAGAGCCACCAGTAAAGTCTTCACAATAGCACAGCACTGCCAGGTACCAAAATATTTTTAGAGCACTAAATATTTTGATATTTCTTAACAGAATCTGCCATATTCTAACTTATCATCTAGGTCTTGAAAAGTCACTAGTTCTATGATCAACATACAGGCCTTAGGCAAGAAAAAGCATTCCCATTTTCCTAACACACTCCTTCAAATCACCAAGATGTAAGGCATATAAAACACATGCCTTTGTTTGTCACCTTTATCTGCATGAGAGGTAGATTTGACTGATGTCTCAAACAATGCACAAGAGTACATTCAGGTGAAATCATGGGAACAAAATGGAAGTGGGACTCATTACAGACTGGAATGCATAGGCTGGGTGTACTTTTACAAACTGTGAAATGGTCTACTGCTGTACAACATACAACCTAGGATGTACCATTGCTTGAACTTTTACAGAACAGAGCAATAATTTTAGGAAATGACAAAGTGAGCACAGAATTTAGGCAAAGGAGAACACATTCTCTTGATGGAAAATGACTCTTCCCACAGAGTACAGAGCAGTATGCCATTTCAGAAACAGCACGTGTGTGCCTGTTGGGCATGCTAGCTGTTGCACATCTCAGGCATGGTTCATGAAGCGTGTTCTTCATGCTGCCCTTTGGGCCAGGTTAACAGTTGAAAGCTGGTGACCACAGACACCTCCTTCCACAGGGGGGGGGGTGTGGATGTGCACTCAGAGATGCCTCCACATAAACGTGCTAGAGCTGTTCAAAGTGTTTCTTACCCAAAACACCTCCACCCCCGGCTGTCATGTTGAACGTCAAATGTCATGTCTGACCAGACATGACCATAGGCTTACAGTTTTTATCAGTCACCAAGTTGAAGTCTCTCCTGCCACATGGCAAACGGTGTTGTGTTTTGTTGAATCTTCAATACTATGTATAAAACCACTTGGCTGGTGCACAGATCATCTGTGTAGGGTGGAAGAACACACACACGCACGCACGCACGCACGCACACACACACATATGCACACACACATTGCAAATTCAAAGTACATAGAATACAAATAGAACACAAAAATCCAAAGTGTGTACTAAGTATCACCATTGACTATATCACCATTAACTATTAGTCAAGTGAATTGACAATCCTTAATTATTATTATTTTAGACTCTTCTCTGCTGTGCTATACGCACTTAACCATTGAGAGACAGCACGTGCTTCAGCTGTCTGTGCTCTGATATATATCAGTGGTTTGATCACTCGTATTTCACCTGCAACTCCTCTTCATCAGAAACAAAGTGACACCACGTTTTTGAGTTTTTCACTGAGAAAGTGTAAAACCCAAACTTTGCTTTGTTCGCATTGACCTGCACCTTCACCTCAAAACTCTACAGAGACAGAATGCGTTAGCATCTTGGTTTTCTCTGATGAGATGTGTTAACAACTTTCACACACTCAGTGAGTAGCTACTGTAACACATGCTGGCTCACAAATGAGCTACATAAGGGAGTTCCACATGCAAATTAGCAAATAAAGAATATTTATTGACGTAATATAAGAAACGTCAGTATAGTAGAGAAAAAGCAAAGTGTAGTGCAAGTGTGTGTATAGGGTCAAACAAAACAAAATGATGACGGTCAAGAGGAGAGGGAGCCCATCTGCACTTGGTACCAAGGCCTTCACATACTGGAGCTCATCAAAGACAGCAACAAACACCTGCACGTCCCAGCCACCCTGTTTCACACAGACAGACAGACAGACATGAGCACAAGGGGGCGGGGCCAGTGCAGACCCAACAGGGTCAGAACACTATATGATCAGATCTGCAGCACTGTGCCTGAATTCAGGTGTGAGCCAGGCATCATAAGACATAGCCGTTTTGCAAGTTTCTGATCATTTTAGGTACAAACATTTTCCTTGCTTTAAGACTTGTGTCTTTACTGTCTGTGGCCTTCTGAAGGTAGGTGAGTCATTTGATTCTATCTGAGACAGAAATATATAAGCCGAATTTAAACCTCATTTATCGCCGCAATGTACTTACTCCTCAGAGTTGTGTGGCCTGACATGAAAGCTAATGAAATTTGAAATAGTCAATGCATTTTATTTCATCCCCAGTAAAAAAAAAAAAAAAAAAAAAGTAGTGATGGCCATTGGAGCACAAAGAGAGAAAATGTTGCCTACTGTATATGCGATGTAAGTGCAAGTGCGATGTGCTTATATGGAACACATCCCCTACTGAACAAGTCAAAAGAGATACTGTCAAATGGAGATTAAACATTTTAATTTTGAGATATTAAATTAAAACTCACAAACAGATTTGATCACAAATGAAAAGGTGATAAATGTAAATGTAAATTGAGATACGTTATTTAACATTATCCAAAGTGCAACACTGAAAAAAAGGCTTGAATTTCAGCAGCCAATTTGACCATTTTATAAGGTCCACAATAAATAGAAAAGTGGGCATTTCCTAACTGTTGTTTATTGACAAGCACCTTATGCATCTTATTGTAATAAGAAATGTTTAATTATATTTATTTAAAAAAATATATTATTTTGGTTGATAATTACCATTATCTGACTGATTTTCTTTCTGTTTTGAAAGTGATTTAGTTTTCATGAACTGCATAAAAACTACATATTATTATATTGGTCTCATAAAATAAACTATTTTGAATGCTGGAAAAGAGATAGTCATGTCATTCCACGGCTTGATCACATTTTTAAGAGTACTCCTCAGCTGTCTCCCTGGTAAGACTTGATAACTGTTTTAAAGCAAATATTTTTTATAAAATATTGTTTTGATGATTTTTTTTTACTACATTTTTACATTTATGGAAACTAAGATGACAGTATAAATACATACTTCCAGTTGAAGGTTTGTTTTTCACTGTTTGATTCTGCTGATATTTCAGGTGTGTATTGTGGACACTCTGTGATCTACTCCAGCACCACAGTCTGTGGTCTTAAAGGGGCACCAGTGGTCCTTCCCTGCATATATGAATATGCTGGTCACTATGTCAAAGGAGGGTGGTACAAAAATGGATATAATGTCAGAGATCACAGCAACTCTAAATATCCTGACTGCAGCATGAAAATAGACAAACTTAAAGATTATCACTCTGGTGTTTATTATTTCCAGTTCTACACAACCCTACACATAACCTGGGTAACAACTGAATCTGGTGTTACTCTCTTAGTCACAGGTGACTGACTCATCGATACCTTGTCTTCATTTCATTAATTTAATTACACGTTAATTCCATTCTTAGATATACTGATTTCTATGGTCTTTCAGACCCTCCTCAGGTGAAGGAGGAGGATGTTCTTGTAGGGAATCAGACTCAGACTAAACTGACCTGCAGCACCTCCTGCAGTTTGGGCTCTCAGTATGTGTGGTACAAGAATGGACAACAAATACAAGACAAAACCACAGATTCCATACTCGTAGACTCAATCAGACCTTCTGAAGAGGGAACTCCTGGGGGTTACTCCTGTCGTGTGGGACGTTACCGTTCCCCTGCAGTGTGTGAGTAGAGATGAAATTTCAATTCTCTCAAGTAAAGTATAATATGCAATGTGTATTACTATAAATTACATGTTTATTGTTTTTGGAAAGAGTGATTTTCTTTTTGGAATTAACAGATGTGCATATGTGGAAGTAGGGTAAATGATCACATTTTCAATTAGCTTCTAAATGCTGCTTTATGATGATGTCATTGTTGGTTAGCCTTATAATGTATATTTTGATAATTTAGTGTTTCTTGCCATCACTGTTCATTCTTAGGTGCTCCAGCAAAACAGTGTTGGGGTGTGACCTACCCATCAACCAGCATCTGTGTATTTTTGGGCTCATCAGTGGACATTCCCTGTACTTACACATATCCACAAGATCAAAGAATCAAAACATCATTCTGGTTTAACAAACAAACAGACCTTAAGTTGAATGAAGGGTATAAGACTCACATAGAGTATATTCAAAACAAAGACAATTGTACCCTGAGACTGAAAGACATCAGAGAGAGTCACTCTGGAGAATATGGCTTCAAGTTTACTACAGAGAAGGGAAAAGTTTACACAGGATGGCCTGGAGTCACCATCACTGTTACAAGTAACTCCTTCCGCTCAGTTTTAGAGACAAGCAAGTAGTTATTCTGACTGTAAACTCCCTATAACCTGATAAATCTTCTAGCTCTACAGGTGTCAATATCTCGCAAAGCAGTGACAGAGAGAGAGAGGGTTACACTAACCTGTAATGCTACATGTACTCTGAGTAATGCCCTCACCATTGTCTGGTACAACAACGGACAGCCTGTTTATAACAAACACACAACCAGAGACAACAAGCTGCATCTAAACCCAGTCAGCAGTGAGGATGCAGGCTGGTACTCCTGTGCTGTTAAAGGACATGAGAGTCTCACCTCAACAGCTGTCTTCCTCAGTGTTAGATGTAAGTACATCACTGCACTCAGCACTATCATGTACTATAACAGTAATGGTAATGTGCCAAGGAAAATTCTTCTCTGTCATTTGTATGTTGGTCTATCTGTGAATTTGTTTGACGGTTTGTTTGGTCGGTTGGTTGGTTATAGTCGTGCTTAAGTTGTCAAAAATAACTGTGTGTGTGTGTGTGTGTGTGTGTGTGTGTGTGTGTGCTTCTAATTTGCTCATTACATTACATCCTGTACATTTATGTGTGAAGATGTGTGATGATTTAACAGATGCACCAAAGAATGTTTCAGTGTCCATCAGTTCCTTAGATGAAACAGAAGAGGGCAGTTCAGTGACTCTGACCTGCAACAGTGATGCTAACCCACCAGTGCACAACTACACCTGGTACATGAAGAGTGGAGCTGAATCTCTTGTTAGGGGCACAGGGGAGATCATCAGCTTCAATGTGACCTCTGATACCAGTGGACTTTACTACTGTGAGGCACAGAATGAACTGGGCTCTCAGAACTCTACTGAGATCAGAATTTTGGAAAAAGGTTAGTATATTTTTCAGCTTTATACCCAGGGGTTTGTTTGCACTTTACAGTATGGTCACATGCATGTATTACTGAAATCTTATTGCTCTACTTATGAGTATAGTAAAAAATAATTAAAGCTGGTGAAAACATATTCTGTCTTTTCTAGGTGCACATATTTGCTGAAAAAGTGACAAACATTTTCATTTCCTAATGTTTTTTAATAAGTGAACACGTAAAAAAGTACAAAAGTGAGATTGTAACTGCATAGTAAACAGAGCATGTGTAGAGAGGAATGTAGTAGTTCACATATTTATCATAGTTTTACATTTTTAAACCTCTTTTCTTCTCAGATGGAAAAGCCTCAGTTGTGACCACAGAAGCTATGATAACACTTTGTGTAATTCTAGCATTTATACTAATTCTTTCATGTTTATGGTTAAGGTAGGTTGAATACACATACATTTTTCAATACAATTCAAACTCCACAAACTATTTTCATTAGCAATTTATGGGCATTTTAACAACATTTACTGAAAACACTAATGCATTTCTCTGCTAAGTATGAAGAGGAAATCTAAGTTGTCTATGAATCCACATGCCTTGGTGAGTACAACCTCCCCCCCCCCCCCCCCCAAAAAAAAAACAGTTTGCACTGTTCACTGTCTTCTACAGTAGGTTACTTCACTTTCTGGTCAGGCTAATGCCTCCACATTGTGTCAATGATCATGACCTCTCACCCCAAACAGAGAGTGGAAGATGTTCATTACGCCAGAATTCAGTTCAGACAGTCTGCTGAACCTGGCGAGTTGCTTCACCGCAATGCTCAGAGATTTCAGCTGCACAAACAAGAACAGGAAGTTGTTTATTCTACTGTTAAACTCAAATCAATTACTGCCACCTGGTGAGTATATATGGCTACTACAGGAAGATCGGCCAATTCTTCTCTCTGATCTCACAACACTACAGACAAGGCTACAAATGATCTTAAACATAATTTTCATACTGCTATCTTAGACATGCGTCCTTACACCACACTGTATAACAGGACATTTGTAACATTCTCTGCAGGACTGACACTGACACTCCGGTCTACAGCACAGTCAACAAAGTCAACAGAGTTGTCAGTGACTAATCACAGTTGCCACACAGAGTATGTTTGAAGTCTCAGTGTGAAGACCAAGAGAGATTCAAGCTTGACAATACGACTTTGGTTCAGTTAGTTCAGTGAATGTAGAAATGCCTTGTGCTCAAAATCACGCTCAGGTTCATATGACTCCTCTGTTAATGTGGTTTTGCCATAATCTCATCAGAAAACCTAAAGAAAGCTTGTACTCCCAAATATAATGCATGAATACAGTTGAATCATTATTTTTTTTTTTGAACCATTGTGGCCTTTGGTCATTATGCTGTTTTGTGTTGTTTAGTTTTTAATGTCCATATTTACTGTTGTTGATCAGTCTGGTTTTCTCATCATAGTACCGTCGCTCAGTATTACTTATTTAGCTTCAGTGCTACGCCTGGATAGCCTTTGGATATCCTCCAGTCTGTGAACAGAGGAAGAGGCCCAGGAGGCAGGTTAGCCTAGTGCTTCCACTCAATTTCTCAGTTAGCGTTCACCACTGTTAGGGGTCGCTCCATAGGCTTGGGGTTGCACCGGTTCTGAGCTATGCGGACCAATTGGCAAACAGAGGAAGGGCTGAAAGTGATGAACTCAAACAGTGCATTCCAGTGTGTAACATACTTTATGACAAAACAGTACCAATTGGTTGAAGCAGAAAGTATCTGCCCACTGGGAAGCAAACATATGCAAATGGTTAGGTTTTGACACTCTGCATAAAGTGAAGCAGAGTAAAAGCGTTTGATGCATCAGGCTAGAGGTTGACAGTGAAAGAGTTGAAGGAGTCAGAACCAAAGCAATTATATGAAGATGGCCTCCATGATTTCAAAGTTCGAGGTGCCCACCCACTGGAAAAGTAAATGACAAGAAGTGAAAGAGTCTGGTCTAGATATTAAACATCTTAAATTCATCTTGTGGCTGCATTCAACATTATCTCCTCATTGATCTCCATTTTTGCAGTTCCTTTAGTAAAATAGTTTTATGTATCATCCTATTGATCTGTTTAATTAATAAATTAAATAATAAAATTCATGAAATAATAATGTTGCTTTACTCCATTGACAGAATGAAGTTACACCTCACTGCATTTCAAAAGCATGGAATGCGCAATCCGTTGTCTAGAGAGACTCCAATTAGGCTCAATAGGGGGAGCTCCAGAGTCTAACACACAAACATTCAATGCTTGGCTACATGGCCAAGGCCAAAACATAGGCCATGACGCTGAACTCTAGTCAGCAATCATTTAAAGCCTGCAACACCTTACTATGCAATGCAACACATGGAGTCATTTGTTTCTTGGACCAGATCTCTCCCTGTACATCACTCTACTGGTACTTAATGCCCACAGCTAACTGACATCACACAATCCCCATCTTCTAGTTATTCCACTTTTGGTTTTTCTCTCTCACAACACTTAAGCCACACTTGCACACTTAGCCTCACAGCCTGCTGGAACAAACAGGCTTGCTCTAATTTCCTCTTCTTCAGGAAATGACCTTTTCGATGCTGTCTGAGTGGTTGAGCAGGTCTAAAAATAAAAAAGCAATGTGTCTACATGTTAAAGACAAAATGGGCACTGAGAAGCATCAGCCTGCAGCAGCAGCTCCTGTTTTAATAGTTATCACCAGGATGTTTTCTTTTCCGTTTTGTTTTCGTTATTCAAACAAAATAGTGGAGAGTTAGAGGAAAGTGGAGTGGTAGAGAGAAAGGTGGATGGTACCAAACCCAGGTTCCCAGGTTGAGGGGAAAAATACCTCAGCCAAATGAGCCACTGAGCCTCAACAAAGGTCATTTCTTGATTATGTGTCTATGTGATCTGATGACTGTCCCTTTCTGCCAGAATATGATCACATTAGCAGTGGCCACCATTCAGACTATGACCAGTTTTTAGTCTCTTGCATTTCACACATACAGCATTTCATATTGGTCAGACCATTTAAGAGTTTGGTTTTGGTGAAGAATAACTGATTTGAAAACAGAGTCTGAGAAAATGTGTTACGTTAAAGGACGGTAGGAGGTTTGCCACTATTAGATTTTGTTACACTTAGTTGACTGTTGACTTGAGATGTTTTGATCGGTTGCCTGGCTGCTTAACCACAAAAAAGAGCAGGGGCAAAAAGGCATTGCATCCTCTGTTGTCTCTGCAGAGGTGTTAACCGTCAATCCATTGTAATACAAAGGATCAGTTTTATTTTGCCCAGATCTGTTGGCCAAAGTTGTCTGTAACGGCCACCATTTTGCCCT
>PYXC01002467.1:445000-453478 GCA_015244755.2 Tenualosa ilisha | reverse complement strand
CTTACTATACTAATCATTATCAATCATCTAATCGTCTATAAATCCTTACTCTACTAATCATCTAATCGACTACACATCCTTACTCTACTAATCATCTAATCGACTACACATCCTCACTCTACTAATCATTATCAATCATCTAATCGTCTATAAATCCTTACTCTACTAATCATCTAATCGACTACACATCCTCACTCTACTAATCATCTAATCGACTACACATCCTTACTCTACTAATCATCTAATCGACTACACATCCTTACTATACTAATCATTATCAATCATCTAATCGTTTATAAATCCTTACTCTCCTAATCATCTAATCGACTACACATCCTCACTCTACTAATCATCTAATCGTCTACACATCCTTACTCTACTAATAATCTAATCGACTACACATCCTTACTCTACTAATCATTATCAATCATCTAATCGTCTATAAATCCTTACTCTACAAATCATCTAATCGTCTACACATCCTTACTCTACTAATCATTATCAATCATCTAATCGTCTATAAATCCTTACTCTACAAATCATCTAATCGTCTACACATCCTTACTATACTAATCATTATCAATCATCTAATCGACTACACATCCTCACTCTACTAATCATCTAATCGACTACACATCCTTACTCTACTAATCATCTAATCGAGTACACATCCTCACTCTACTAATCATCTAATTGTCTACACATCCTTACTATACTAATCATTATCAATCATCTAATTGTCTATAAATCTTTACTCTACTAATCATCTAATTGTCTACACATCCTTACTCTACTATTCATCTAATTGTCTACACATTCTTACTCTACTAATCATCTTATCATCTACGCAATTAATTTTGGTTAACTATTCAGTCATGCATACATTTTGTGAAACTACACTACAAGAGTCATGAGATTCATTTGCTAGTAGCCTGCAGCTAGTGTGCTGTCACCAAAAATGCTTTTGTTAAATTGCAGCATTTCTGGCCTTGATTAAATACTTGACGCCATAACTGGCCCACATGGCACCTCTGCCACACCTGGGCCATGTGGCACCTTTCAAGCCAGAAGACGACAAAACACTTCTAATGGTACGGATGGCTTGAGACCACACGGGCCTCAGTGCTTTGCTACATGTCTCGCCCACATGTCGTTGGCCACACTAAAGCCAGTGCCACCTCTGCCACAGCTTCAGCCTTATTCGACTGACATGCTGTTTGCCACTGCCAGTTAAATGGCAACGGTGCCGTCTTCAGGCCCGGTGTGGGCCAAAGGTGTTTGCTATGTATGTGGTAGAAGAACAACCATACTTATGTGGCCCAGACTTCCAATTAGACATTTGGCTCCTCTGCCACAGCTGGGCCACCTTCAGCCCACATGCTGTTTCCAGTGCCAATTGAATGCCACGTGTGCCAGTTTCTAGCCAGATGTGGGCCAAATCCCTATGCTGTGTGGATTTCATCCAGCATGAGGTGGGCCTTTATATGACTCACAACTAATGAAGGCATCCAACCTACAGCAGTTACTGTAGTTTGGTCTCTAGTTAATGCCGCTGCTGTAGTTTGGTCTCTAGTTAATGCCGCTGCTGTAGTTTGGTCTCTAGTTAGTGTCGCTGCTGTAGTTTGGTCTCTAGTTAGTGTTGCTGCTGTAGTTTGGTCTCTAGTCAGTGTTGCTGCTGTAGTTTGGTCTCTAGTTAATGCCGCTGCTGTAGTTTGGTCTCTAGTTAGTGTCGCTGCTGTAGTTTGGTCTCTAGTCAGTGTCGCTGCTGTAGTTTGGTCTCTAGTTAGTGTCGCTACTGTAGTTTGGTCTCTAGTTAGTGCCGCTGCTGTAGTTTGGTCTCTAGTTAGTGTCGCTGCTGTAGTTTGGTCTCTAGTTAGTGTCGCTGCTGTAGTTTGGTCTCTAGTTAGTGTCGCTGCTGTAGTTTGGTCTCTAGTTAGTGGCGCTGCTGTAGTTTGGTCTCTAGTTAGTGTCGCTGCTGTAGTTTGGTCTCTAGTCAGTGTTGCTGCTGTAATTTGGTTGTTAGTGTTAAAGAAAACGTTTTGCATATAACTCGCTGTTGACACAATTTTCATGACCTGGATAAATGAGAATCTTCACAGACATGTTGTTAGTGTTACTGCTGTAGTTTGGTTGTTAGTCAGTGTTGCTGCTGTAATTTGGTTATTAGTGTTGCTGCTGTAATTTGGTCATTAGTCAGTGTGGCTGCTGTAGTTTGGTTGCGTGTGTCTATTGCAGTGTGTGTGTATAGAGTCTGTAGTGTAGTGTGTGCAATAATGTCTATAGCGCAGTGTGTGTGTGTGTGTGTATGTGTGTGTGTGTGTCTGCGTCCGTCAGTGTGAGGGCAGTTGCACAAGGTATGATTTTCTGTTTGCTTCTTGTCTTTGGTGCGTGCTTCTGTAGCTGTGCCCAGTCAGGGAACGGGCGCCCACAGTAGCCATCAGCGGCAAGATCAACCAGCAGGAAGAGAGCTGCCAGAACCTCACTGACTTCACGCCGGCACGCGTGCCCAGCAAGGTGGACATCTTCACCGCCTACAACGACAGTTTACAGTGCTCACACGAGTGTGTGCGCAACGCCGTGCCCATCTACTCAGACGAGATGATCCAACACACACCCATTTACAAGACAAGTTACAACGGGAGCAGGTGAGTCTGGTCTAAGCTTATGCACATACACAGTACAGCAGAAGCAGGTTGGAATGCTGAGGACTAAAATGGTTCCGGTCCACTGATGTTTTGCTCATCGGTTCCTCAGTGGTCCACCAGTGGGCCACCATATTTTTGTCATATATGGTTTTTTCTTTAATGTGGTGATGGTGGACCAACGGTGGGTCAGAAACGGCACATTGGCGATGGATATGGATGTTGACAGATCTGATTTTGCTCTCTAAGGTCTGGAACAACAAGATGCCTCTCTGAGATGTAATAGGCTATGCTGTTCATCCAGTTGGCATACATTTGGAGATGATAACATGTCCATTGTACATCCATTGCTCAGAAAAATAAGCCTTCTGGGTTCTGCCATAGACTTCAATGTTTCACAATGTGCCTCTGCACTGCACAAAGAAGAATTAGTGGCTCCCCAGATAGCAATTACCTTTGGCCCGTATCCGCATAAATGCTTTTTCATCTGAATGAAGCCCCCGTAAGTTTTCTACATCGGGCCACATCCAGGCCAGATGGAGGCTTCATCTTAAACACTCTAAAACCAAGCTGCGTCGTGTCGCACTGCTGTTGGTGTGACTTAGGGGCCGAGGGGCTGTGTGTGTATAGTGTTTCTTTTAGCATATAAACGCTGAGAAGTGCTTGATCCAGCACTTTCTGAAAAATACGTTCTGTTTGTTTCTATAACAACAGTAGTTTGACAGCATAATTACTGGGGTTGTTAGCTTGCTAAGTAGATAGTTTGCTGACAGATACCCTCCAAATCACAGCAACATCTTCTTAGATTACAATGAGATTTTTACATTATACAGATACAACTTCAGATACAACTTTGTTAAAAGAACTGGAGAAAAAGACCAAAAGATATTTCTGCTGTGTGTGGAGCTCACAGGGTGGTGGCACACAGAAATGCCATATGGACATTGGCCCTTAGCCATTGAACGTGTAAAAATGCCATATGGACATTGGCCCTTAGCCACTGAACGTGTAAAAATGCCATATGGACATTGGCCCTTAGCCATTGAACGTGTAAAAATGCCATATGGACATTGGCCCTTAGCCATTGAACGTGTAAAAATGCCATATGGACATTGGCCCTTAGCCATTGAACGTGTAAAAATGCCATATGGACATTGGCCCTTAGCCACTGAACGTGTAAAAATGCCATATGGACATTGGCCCTTAGCCACTGAACGTGTAAAAATGCCATATGGACATTGGCCCTTAGCCATTGAACGTGTAAAATGCCATATGGACATTGGCCCTTAGCCATTGAACGTGTAAAAATGCCATATGGACATTGGCCCTTAGCCATTGAACGTGTAAAAGTAAATGCTGTTAGCTGTTGATCCTGTAAACGTGAGTAGAGACAGATGGCAGGTCTGGTTGATCCCCCCAAAATGTGAGGGTGGGGTTGGCGTGGGGAAAATGGAGGATAAGTGGTGGTGGATGAGGGGAGAAGCACTGCTGGAGGTAGAGAAACAATAACAATCATAGATTGAAGTAAAACTCAATCAAACTCATACGAGAGTATTAGTCTGATGATGACCTGTTTGCTTGCTTGGGTTTAGACTAATATCAATTTTCCATGATTGTTTATTCCAGTAACACTGACAGAAGTGTCATGTGTGGACTCATCATTTGAGCTTCTGTCGTGTGTGGAGGTGTACAGACTAGTACAAGCCGCACTCTTGAATATAAAATCAGCCTGTTTTCCCCCACTGGGACCACAAGGAGCTTTTTTTTGTGGGCATAATGGGGCATAAACCAGACTTGCCATCTGTATCTGTGTTCTTAGCTGTTAGCTGTTGATCCTGTAATAGTGAATGTTGTTAACTGTTAGCTGTTGATCCTGTAATAGTGAATGCTGTTAACTGTTAGCTGTTGATCCTGTAGCAGTGAATGTTGTTAACTGTTAGCTGTTGATCCTGTAATAGTGAATGCTGTTAACTGTTAGCTGTTGATCCTGTAGCAGTGAATGTTGTTAACTGTTAGCTGTTGATCCTGTAATAGTGAATGTTGTTAACTGTTAGCTGTTGATCCTGTAATAGTTAATGCTGTTAACTGTTAGCTGTTGATCCTGTAGCAGTGAATGCTGTTAACTGTTAGCTGTTGATCCTGTAATAGTGAATGCTGTTAACTGTTAGCTGTTGATCCTGTAGCAGTGAATGCTGTTAACTGTTAGCTATTGATCCTGTAGCAGTGAATGCTGTTAACTGTTAGCTGTTGATCCTGTAGCAGTGAATGCTGTTAACTGTTAGCTATTGATCCTGTAGCAGTGAATGCTGTTAACTGTTAGCTGTTGATCCTGTAGCAGTGAATGCTGTTAACTGTTAGCTGTTGATGCTGCTGTAGCAGTGAATGCTGCTAGCTAGGCTGCTGGGCTCATTCTGTGCTCCTGTGGTCTATCGTTAGCCTGATGGTGGGCTTGCTGGCCAGAGTCCAGGTGCTGGAGGTGGACTAGCTGTAGCTGTGTGTGATTCATCACTGCCAGCCAGTGCTGGAACTTGGAGTGTGTGTGTGTGTGTGTGTGCACGCATTGAAACGTGGACCTTCCTTGGGCTTGAAGTTACGGTGTGGGCAATATGCTGCTTAGTGATTGGACACATGGTGAGGAAGTTGCCATGGTGATTTGAGGTCAGATGGTCGCTGGCATTTGGACAAATGACGAGAAGGTTGCCATGGAGATTTGAGAGAAGTGTGGGAGGTTAAAGGTATTGTGTGGTGAAGTTTAAGATGATGTGTGTATCTGTGTGTGTGTACTGATCATGAGGATAAGTGTGTGTGTATGTGTGATTGTGTGTGTGTGTTTAGGTCTTATAGTGGGGTCCAGCTTGTTTATTGTTTGTTGTGACTTGTCTATTGTTTCCCTGGAGACCATCACCCAGTGAGAGGCAGCTGATTCCCGTGGCCTTCGTGTCGGAGAAGTGGTTTGAGATCTCGTGCTGAGCCCCGCCTCCTCTCCAAGAAGGAGCAGTAGAACACACGTGTGCCCAGGTAGCACACACACACACACTTACACACACACAATCATATACACACACATACTCACATCATACACTTACACACATTACACAGTTAAACATATACACACATCACACAGACACACTTACACACATACACACACACACACTTATTTACAGTCACACACTTACACACATCACACACTTACATATACACACACACATACTCACATCACACACACATGCTTGCATCAAAAACTCACACATACACAATCATATATTGTGGAGATACATACCTTAATCTACAAACATTCTTCTCCTCACACACATCCATTCTACAGAGACACAAACAGCTCGCTATGCTCATCACTTAAGTGGTGTGTGTGTGTGTGTGTGTGTGTGAGTGAGAGAGGAGGACTGAATAGGAGGCAATCATAGCCTAATGGTTTGGGGCGGCATGCATGCTCGTTAATTCTCCAGTGGTCGTGGTTTGTGTGTGAGGGTGTGTGTGTGCGCAGAGGCTGTCTGTTTGTGTGTGTGTGTGCGTGTGTGTGTGTGTGTGTGTGTGCATACATGCTTTCGTGAATGTATGTGAATGTGTGTGCATGCATGTGTGAGTGTGTGCACGAGCAGAGGCCACCTGTGTGTGTGTGTGTGTGCGCGTGTGCGTGTTTGTGTTTGTGTGTGTGTGTGCATGCATGAGCAGAGGCCGCTTGTTTTTGTGTGTGTGTGTACGTGAGTGTGTGTGTGCGTGCATGAGCAGACGCTGCTTGTTTGTGTGTGTGTGTGTGTGTGTGTGTGCATGAGCAGACGCTGCTTGTTTGTGTGTGTGTGTGTGTGTGTGTGTGTGTGTGTGTTGAGGCCGCCTGCAGTCATGAACACATTGCTAATCTATTTGTCTCTTTCCCGCAGGATCCATGAGGAAAACTTTTACACTGCGTGAAAACCAATTACCAGAGCAAAAACTCCAGCAGGAGCAAATGAGAGAAAAGACAAAGAGCGAGATTTGGAGCAGAGTGGGCTCTCTGGGGACATGAGCAAAGAGATTTATTTTTCTAAAAGAATGGCAGAGAAGACAAGAGCAAAGGACGCCACTCCTAATTATTTTCCATAGACCTATGGCAATTTAGAGAATCCTTAGAGTTGATATATCTATATAACGATCTATATCTATCTATACGTATATATATATACATCTAATATATAAGTGTACTGTATGTCTCAGTGTGCCCAGGGAAGGAGGGTCTGCTGCCTCGGGGGCGGGGCAGCCAGCCCAGAGACTGATTGATTGACTGACTGATGTGCCAATCACACGCCACTATGTGCCACAGCCTGTACATACGGACCCAGCTGGGACGGGGCACGGGAGCGGCCCCACACCGGGCCAACGCTGCGCCACATCACGGCGCGATGGCCAGGGCTCTCCTGTCCCAAACCCACCATCTGTTTCTAGAGGCAGTCAACACGTGTTCCTAGAGCAAAGACGTATATTTGAACGTTTTGACATAGTTGAAGAAATGTGTTGCAAAAGTCCAAAAATATTTATATCAGTGACCACTAGATAGACCGGGGAGAAAATCATGAAAAACTACTTTACCCAAAGTTTGATTTAAGTCCATTTGAAGGGCCATAGGTCTTCTCTATTTTTCTATGGCAGAGGGCAAAGGTCATTGTGTTCTCTAATCTCCGCTCTATAGTGGACGGACTGTTAATCTCATTCTGTGCTCCAGTGCGACACTCTTCTAGACGCTTTTTAGAACAGAGTCCTGTACGAGACGCTTTTTAGAACAGAGTCCTGTACAAGACGCTTTTTAGAACAGAGTCCTGTACAAGACGCTTTTTAGAACAGAGTCCTGTACAAGACGCTTTTTAGAACAGAGTCCTGTACAAGACGCTTTTTAGAACGGCATCCTGTACAAGACTTTTTAGAACAGTGTCCTGTACAAGACTTTTTAGAACACTCTGATCTTAAAGTGTGTTTTGTGTTTTTACTCAGAGGCTCAGACAGCAGCTTTAGTGGAGTTTAGTTGAGTTTAGTTGGGTTGCTGCTGCTCGGCTGCCTAGAGAGAGAGAGAGAGAGAGAGAGACCGGGATAATATTGGTGATATGCTCATGGTGTGGTCACGAGAGAGAGAGAAAGTGGTGCTCCCCCAGATGGAGAGATCAGAGGAGAGAGAGAGAGAGAGAGAGAGAGAGTGTGTCCAAAATGGATCCTCAACATCTTCCTGAGACAACACATTGCTCATGGCAATAGGAAAGCAGTGATTGGGTCACCAGTACTCCCTCAGACAGACAGACAGACAGACAGACAGACATAGTCCTTCCTCAGACAGACAGACAGACAGACATAGTCCTTCCTCAGACAGACAGATGCAGTCCTCCATGTCCTCCCTCAGACAGACAGATGCAGTCCTCCATGTCCTCCCTCAGACAGACAGACAGACATAGTCTTCCCTCAGACAGACAGATGCAGTCCTTCGTGTCCTCCCTCAGACAGACAGATGCAGTCCTCCATGTCCTCCCTCAGACAGACAGACAGTATCTATGCTTTTTTGATCCCGTGAGGGAAATGCTGGTCTCTGCATTTATCCCAGTCGTGAATTAGTGAGACACACACACACACAGTGAAGTGAAGTACACACACACACACACACACACACACACACTGCCATGAAGGATGACAGGTCAGATGTGTAGGGATGATCACCAGGCTTGAGTAGCCACTACGGTTTGGCCTGCGGACCTTTGGGGGCCCACTGTGTGAATGTGTGTGTGTGTGAATGTGTGTGTGTGTGAATGTGCATGCGTGTGTGTGTGAATGTGTGTGTGTGTGTGTGTGTGTGGACGTGCGT
>PYXC01002467.1:405000-442500 GCA_015244755.2 Tenualosa ilisha | reverse complement strand
GAAACTGATGGAGAGGAAGAGATGAAGAGAGATGTGAGAGCTAGACAGAGAGAAGAGAGAGAGAGGGATGTGAGAAGGAGAGAGAGAAGGAGTGCCAAACAGAGAGAGGGATGTGAGGAGGAGAGAGAACTAGACAGAGAAGGATGTGAGGAGGAGAGAGAGAAAGAGGCAGACAAAAAGAAGAGCGAGAGAGATAGACGGAGAGAGGGAGGGTGTGAGGAGGAGAGAGAGAGGGAGGGAGAGATAGAGAGAGGGAGGGAGGGTGTGAGGAGGAGAGAGAGGGAGAGATAGACAGAGAGAGGGAGGGTGTGAGGAGGAGAGAGGGAGGAAGAGATAGACAGCGAGAGGGAGGGGTGTGAGGAGGAGAGAGAAAGGGAGGGAGAGATAGACAGAGAGAGGGAAGGGTGTGAGGTGGAGCCTTGGTGTCAGCAGGGTCCCTGAATGAGCTGTGAGTCACAGTAGTGCAGCGTGAAGATTTATTCCTGCCACCATCAGATGCCTCTGAGTGTGTGTGTGTGTGTGTGTGTGTGTGCCTGTCAGAAAGACTCACAAACTCCTCGTTCTCTCCCTACACTCCTTCCTTCCCCTTGCTCCTCGCTCACTCTCTCTCACACACACACACACATATTGTACACACACACTCAGTCACACACACACACACACACTATCTCACACACACACACATATACTGTACATATACACTCAGTCACAAACACACTCAATCCCACACACACACACACATCACAAGTGCTGGAGGGGGTGGGGTGGTGGAGGTGGGGAGTAGATCCTAAACGCTCCTTGTTTCTGCTCTTGACTCCCTGACTGACTGTTGAGATGAGATGAGGGCAGAAGTGTGTGTGTGTGTGTGTGTGTGTTTGAGAGAGAGAGAGGGTGTGTGTGTGTGTGTGTTAGAGAGAGAGAGGGTGTGTGTGTGTGTGTGTTAGAGAGAGAGAGGGTGTGTGTGTGTGTGTGTGTGTTAGAGAGAGAGGGTGTGTGTGTGTGTGTGTGTATGTCTCTTCTGACAGGCCAATAAAGATGCCGTCAGTGGTAGCCCAATAAAGGCAGGGGGGACGGGTTCTGAACTCAGAATTCCCACTGCACCTCCTTCCCCCTGTCTGTCTATCTGTCTGTCTGTGCCTCCTTCCCCCTGTCTGTCTATCTGTCTGTCTGTGCCTCCTTCCCCCTGTCTGTCTATCTGTCTGTCTGTGCCTCCTTCCCCCTATCTGTCTATGTCTCCTTCCCTCTGCCGTCTGTCTGTCTGTCTGTGCCTCCTTCCCCCTGCTGTCTGTCTGTCTGTCTGTCCTGCCTGTCACCTCCACTCTTCCTCCTCCTCTCCTCTCCTCCTCCTATCTGTCGGGGTCTCATTATATTCTGTGGCATCTCTCAGCCTCCTGTGTGACGCATCTCATCTCATCTCAAAACACAAACAGCTGACAGGAACACCACCAAACTCACAAGTGAACAGGCATAAAAGACAGACAGACGGATTGCAATAATGACAGATAGACAGACTGACAGACAGACAGACAGAGAGAGAGCCATCAGAGGTAGCTCAGATAGCACATCAGCTGTCCTGACCTGCCCAAGAGAAAGACTACGCCAGCCCAAATGCCCCTTCAGATCTCGGCCAGTACTGAAGAGGAGCTGCACTCCTGACCCCTGTGTTCCACCCCATATCAGTCATCACTCAGCTAACAGCTCCAAACCAATGTAGGGTGCAGTCCCAGTTTCATGGCTGTGAGAGAGGTTTCCATTCCAGTGTCTGTAGACAGCAGCCGCACAGCCTCTTCTATTCTCTAGCCAGAGTTCACGCTTTACTATCGCCATGGCAACTCCCTCACGGCGGTTCAGACAGAAGTCCTCATACCGATGGCATTCAACAACTACACAACGATCAGAAATATTCCTCATAGAACTCTCTAGAACACAAAAATCATTCCAGATAGAACATGGCTCAAAAAAACTGCTTATTTCATTACAAACTCAACTTAGTACTTAACACAATCTCATTCTGAGTTGGTTAAGGGGAGAATTGATTGCTATTTGGTTGGATTGATGTTCTTTGAAGAGCACCGTTTTTTACCGGTTTCAAGTGAAAGAGTGACTTGTTTTAGATCAGAAAACCTGTTGGCCATCTAATGTTGGCCATCTAATGTTGGCCATCTAATGCTCCACTGCTTAATGCTACTCTTGACAAACCTGTCACACCAGTACTGAAGCGGTGATGTGTGATGGATATATAATATTAGACTCATGGACCTGTGGGCCACATGACGGACAGCAGAGAGACGCAGCCTGGTCACCTCTGGGTTAGGGCTTGAGAAGACAGATGGAAGATGACACAACACTGATGTTTAGGCATGTTGAGAAGAAAGTGTGTGTGTGTGTGTGTGTGTGTGTGTGTGTGTGTGTGTGTGTGTGTGTGTGTGTGAAGGACGCAGGAGGGATTCAGGTATTGCTGAGATCACATCCCTCCTCTCCCTCTCTCTCTCCCTCACTCGTCCGATTGAAGCTGGACTTATTCTCTTCTTCTTTTTGATGTCTTACTCTGGAGTATGTGCCGATAGAGTTGCTGATCACAGTCCGTATTGCTTTACACAGACACATCGATGAAGAAAATACTCAATTCTTGTTGCCATAAAAGATGAATTTGTACTTTGTAACTATTTACCTTTTTCTATTTGTGTTTGCTATATCAATGAGTACCTCTTTTCTTTTGTATGAAATCTCTAAATATATTATACAGACTAGGAAACACAAATACACACACCCACACCCACACACACACACACACACACGCACCTATATAGTCATGCCAACAAGTCACCCACACAAACACACAGAGATAAGACTGTATAAAAATACAGGTTCTGTGTCGACTGCGTGTTGTATATTTTCTTTGGTGTCTTTGGATCACTCTCTGCTTTCTTTTGTAGGTATTGATAATGTTGAAGTTTCCAGGTGAACACTGACTTGATTCCTCCTGTCCCCTCAGCTCTGTGTTCTGCTCTGTAAATGCCTCTGTCTTCAGACTACATGTACACTAGCACTCTACTGTTGCTATCGATAAAATGCTAATTCATAGCTGAGCTTCTTTCTCTTGACATGCTCAGACATTTGTAAAATGATTATGGGGAAATGATTTGGGAAAACAAATCTGAAATAAAAACAGCTCAATAAATTATACGTTCACTTTCTTTCTTTCTTTCTGTCTGTATTCAGTTGCTCTTACTCCCTCACTCACACACATATGCAAATATATACGCACAGCCGATGGACACAAGCACGTCCGACGCTCTAATGCTCACATAATAGTGGTCAGTTAGTTACACATTCACTTCAAATTAATTCGATTTCTACAGCACCTGTTCCAATAGTATTGTCTCATGGCGCTTTACAGAAGGAGCACCCAAGAGCAGCAGGGGCAGGGCCAAGGCTCATAAGAGTTCCAAAATATTGTCTACATTATAGGTTATGGCAGGAAGGAGTCAGCATCCATAAATAATATTAAAGTTGAGGAGTGAGATTGATCATTGTGTATTAGCTGTAGGATTTTAAAACAGGTGTTACTCCATCCAGAGAACAGAGCATTACAATAATCAGCCCTGGAGGGAACAAATGCATCCATTTTTCCACATCTCAAAAATCACAGACTGGGTTAGGGTTCTATTTGTCAGAGACACAGACTGGGTTAGGGTTCTATTTGTCAGAGACACAGACTGGGTTAGGGTTCTATCTGTCAGAGACACAGACTGGGTTAAGGTTCTATCTGCCACAGAGACACAGACTGGGTTAGAGTTCTTTCTGTCAGAGACACAGACTGGATTAGGGCTCTACCTGCTACAAAGTTACAGATTGGGTTAGAGTTCTGTCTGCTACAGAGATACAGACTGAGTTAGGATTCTTTCTGTCAGACACACAGACTGAGTTAGGGTTCTATTTGTCAAAATCACAGACTGAATTAGGGTTCTATCTCAAAGACACAGACTGGGTTACGGTTCTATCTTCTACGGAGACACAGGCTGGGTTAGGGTTCTATCTACCACAGAGACACAGACTGGCTTAGGGTTCTATCTGCCAGAGACAGAATGGGTTAGGGTACTTTCTGTTATTGACAAAGACTGGGTTAGGGTTCTTTCTACTACAGAGACACAGATTGGGTTAGGGTTCTGTCTGCTGCAGAGTAACACAGACTGGGTTCTATCTGTTAGTTAAACAGACTGGGTAAGGGTTCTATCCATCAGTGACACAGACTGGGTTAGGGTTCTATCTGTTACACAATCCCAGGTCTCAAGCCAACTCTTACCCTAACTATACACCTGCCATCCCATAGTAACCCTGACAGCAGCAGCAGCCCTGAGTACAGTCTTGAGTTTGACATATTACCGTAATAACCGCAAGAGCAGTCTTGAGTTTGACATATTACCGTAATAATCCCAAGAGCAGTCTTGAGTTTGACATATTACCGTAATAACCCCAAGAGCAGTCTTGAGTTTGACATATTACCGTAATAACCCCAAGAGCAGTCTTGAGTTTGACATGTGGCTCCTATGTTATATATAGTGCCTTAACCACAGAGATGCAAACTGTGATTTATTGTGTGTAGACAGACCTCTTCTCCTCTCCCATCTCCATCTTCTGCTCCTCCTCCTCCTCCTCCTCTACCATCTTCCTCTTCTCCTCTCTTCCTGAGCTGGATCAAAACCTTTGACTTCATCCCCTCTGCTGTGATGCTCCTTTGAAGCTGTCAAATCTACAGTGCTGTTGAAACCTTCCTTCCTTTTCTAAACACTGTTTGTTCTCAGACAGGACACAGGAATGTTTCCAGGCCACAGAGTCAGAGTCGGAGTGAATCTCCCACTTCAAAGGGAAGAACTAGAAATCATTAGTCGACCTGTCGCCCCCAGCCATACACCTGTGCTTTAAACTACACAGTCATAACCCAGTGCCAAACACACACACCCACGTACTCACACACGTAAACACACACACAAACTCACATACACACACATGTAAACACACACACATATGCACTCATACGTGTAAACACACACACACACAAACTCACATACACACACACTACCACACACATGCATGTACACACTCACACACACAAACTCACATGCAAACTCGCACTCCCACACACATGCATGTACACACTCACACACACACAAACTCACATAGAATATATAGAGAGCTGAACTCTTATACAGTAGAATATATAGAGAGCTGAACTCTTATACAGTAGAATATATAGAGAACTGAACTCTTATACAGTAGAATATATAGAGAGCTGAACTCTTATACAGTAGAATATATAGAGTTGAACTCTTATACAGTAGAATATATAGAGAGTTGAACTCTTATACAGTAGAATATATAGAGAGATCATGTACAGCAGAAAGTGATTAGACCGAACATTCAGGAAATGATGAATACCCCAACACATGGTAGTAATGGCAGCACCATGAGTAGTAATGTGTATGAGTGTGTATGTGTATGAGTGTGTGTGTGTGTGTAGTAATGGCAGCACCATGAGTAGTAATGTGTATGAGTGTGTATGTGTATGAGTGTGTGTGTGGGTGTGTGTGTGTAGTAATTGCAGTACCATGAGTAGTAATGTGTATGAGTGTGTGTATGTGTATGAATGTGTGTCTGTGTATGTGTATGTGTATGTGTATGAGTGTGTGTGTGTGTGTGTGTGTGTATGTATATGAATGTGTGTATGTATATGAGTGTGTATGTGTATGAGTGTTTGTGTGTGTGTGTGTGTAACGCACCCGGCATATAGCAAAGAAAATGAATATGAAATGAAAATGAATAATGACCCAAGACACCAAGATACCGGTGATATCAAATATTACATTAGGAGAGGAGACTGGTGATATCAAATATTACATTAGGAGAGGAGACCGGTGATATCAAATATTACATTAGGAGAGGAGACCGGTGATATCAAATATTATGCTAATTTAATACTCAAACATATTTATCAACAAGATCATAACATTACTAAAATCATGCAAAAGTATATTCAACAGCAAGTGGTAAAAATATCTCGAATAGAAATACAATAAACAAAACTAACAATACGATTCAAGGAGGAAAAATAGGACTATTGACCTCATGTATGCTAACGTGAGGCGTGCATCCAATGCCACCCCCCTGCACCCACTGGGTGAGTCAGATCACAACCTTATTCCTCTTCAGCCAAAGCACAAGCCTCAAGTGCAAAGACAACCCATAATCATGCACACCTTCAGGAGGTGAACACATGAGGGACTGTTTTGAGTCTGGCTGGAGTGCGCTGCAACATGCACAGGGTGAAGATCTAGTGGATCTAGAGGTCACACTGCACAACTGACCACCTGCACTACTGTACAGACATTGGAGTTCCCACTAGGACTGTGCACTGGAGTCATTGGAGTTCCCACTAGGACTGTGCACTGGAGTCATTGGAGTTCCCACTAGGACTGTGCACTGGAGTCATTGGAGTTCCCACTAGGACTGTGCACTGCTACCCTAAAAATAAACCATGGGGTATGGAGGGATGAAACATATTACTGGCTGTGGGAGGAGTAGTGGAGGAGAGGAGGAGGTGGGAGAAGTAGTGGAGGAGAGGAGGAGGTGGGTGAGGTAGTGGAGGAGAGGAGGAGGTGGGAGAGGTAGTGGAGGAGAGGAGGAGGTGGGTGAGGTAGTGGAGGAGAGGAGGTGGGAGAGGTAGTGGAGGAGAGGAGGTGAGTGAGGTAGTGGAGGAGAGGAGGAGGTGGGTAAGGTAGTGGAGGAGAGGAGGAGGTGGGAGAGGTAGTGGAGGAGAGGAGGAGGTGGGAGAGGTAGTGGAGGAGAGGAGGAGGTGGGAGAGGTAGTGGAGGAGAGGAGGAGGTGGGTAAGGTAGTGGAGGAGAGGAGGTGAATGAGGTAGTGGAGGAGAGGAGGAGGTGGGAGAGGTAGTGGAGGAGAGGAGGAGGTGGGAGAGGTAGTGGAGGAGAGGAGGTGGGTGAGGTAGTGGAGGAGAGGAGGTGGGTGAGGTAGTGGAGGAGAGGAGGTGAGTGAGGTAGTGGAGGAGAGGAGGAGGTGGGTAAGGTAGTGGAGGAGAGGAGGTGAATGAGGTAGTGGAGGAGAGGAGGAGGTGGGAGAGGTAGTGGAGGAGAGGAGGAGGTGGGAGAGGTAGTGGAGGAGAGGAGGTGGGTGAGGTAGTGGAGGAGAGGAGGTGGGTGAGGTAGTGGAGGAGAGGAGGTGAGTGAGGTAGTGGAGGAGAGGAGGAGGTGGGTAAGGTAGTGGAGGAGAGGAGGTGAATGAGGTAGTGGAGGAGAGGAGGAGGTGGGAGAGGTAGTGGAGGAGAGGAGGAGGTGGGAGAGGTAGTGGAGGAGAAGAGGAGGTGGGTGAGGTAGTGGAGGAGAGGAGGTGGGTGAGGTAGTGGAGGAGAGGAGGTGAGTGAGGTAGTGGAGGAGAGGAGGAGGTGGGTAAGGTAGTGGAGGAGAGGAGGTGAATGAGGTAGTGGAGGAGAGGAGGAGGTGGGAGAGGTAGTGGAGGAGAGGAGGTGAGTGAGGTAGTGGAGGAGAGGAGGAGGTGGGAGAGGTAGTGGAGGAGAGGAGGTGAGTGAGGTAGTGGAGGAGAGGAGGTGGGAGAGGTAGTGGAGGAGAGGAGGAGGTGGGAGAGGTAGTGGAGGAGAGGAGGAGGTGGGTGAGGTAGTGGAGGAGAGGAGGAGGTGGGAGAGGTAGTGGAGGAGAGGAGGAGGTGGGTGAGGTAGTGGAGGAGAGGAGGAGGTGGGAGAGGTAGTGGAGGAGAGGAGGAGGTGGGTAAGGTAGTGGAGGAGAGGACGTGGGTGAGGTAGTGGAGGAGAGGAGGTGGGTGAGGTAGTGGAGGAGAGGACGTGGGTGAGGTAGTGCTAAGGCAGATGGAGATGTGGTCAGAGCAAACCAGCTGAACCACTTCTATGACCGGTTTGATGGCCGTGCTGCACTGACCGTTCTCATCTCCATCTCTCCCCTCACCTCAGCTGCCACACACAGAAAGAGTCACTACTCCTCCTCACACACCACTGCACACTCACTACACACACACACCTCTGCTGACACACACAGCAAGCGTCACCCCAATCCCCACTATCACCACGGACCATGTCAGAGGTGAGCTGAGGAGAATCAAGACCAAAGCTGCAGAGCCTGATGGAGTTTGGTCCAGATTGCTGAAGGCATGAGGCAGTGGAGAACTGGGTGAGTCGCTCCAACATTCTTCAACATGAGTCTGAGACTGGGCAGTACTGACATTCTTCAACATGAGTCTGAGACTGGGCCCTCTGCTGGTAACGACATTCTGGAAAACATCATGCCGAATTCCAGTTCCTAAAAAAACACACCCTATGGAACTAAACGACCTCCAACCTGTGGGCCTGACTTCACACCTAATGAAGACCCTTGAAAGGCTGCTGCTCCATCTCCTAAGGCCTCAGCTCCGCCATGCGCTAGACACACTGCAGTTTGCCTATCAGGAGAGAGTGGGCGTGGAGGACGCCATCCTCTGTATGCTCCACACGTCCTCTCACCTGGACACCCTGGCACTTTAACAGCACTTTAACACCATCCAGCTCCTCCTGTGGAGAGACAAACTGCAGCAGAAAGGAGTTGATTCACACCAGGTGACCTGGATTACTGACTGCCTCATGAATAGACCCCAGTTTGTTAGACTGAGGGACATCACTTCAGAGACTGGGGTCTGCAGCACTGGTGCGCTACAGGGGACTGTTCTCTCACCTGCCATTCACCCTGTGGACTGCTGACTTCAGATATAACTCTGAATCAAACCACATGCAGAAGGTCTCTGACAACACTGCCATCATGGGGCGTATTAGTATTGGACAGGAGGAGGGCAGGTTGGACTCTGGAGTAGGACTGGTGCGCGTGAGAGGCACATTTCACATCATGCCTGCTCCTACTGGCCAAACATAATGACTGGACTTTCTGGCCCAAGCCCCTCCCAACACCAAACACACACACACACACACAGACACACTTATTGACCCAAAAGTATTTTGATTGACTTTACAATATAACATGTTTATTTGTATCCATCATTTTAGCTGTGCCACAGAGGTTGAGATCAGACGAGTCGGCCCAGCGTCCATGACTTCGACTACGTGGTTGAGATCAGACGAGTCAGCCCAACGTCCATGACTTCGACTACGTGGTTGAGATCAGACGAGTCGGCCCAACGTCCATGACTTCGACTACGTGGTTGAGATCAGACGAGTCGGCCCAACGTCCATGACTTCGACTACGTGGTTGAGATCAGACGAGTCAGCCCAACGTCCATGACTACGACTACATGGTTGAGATCAGACGAGTCGGCCCAACGTCCATGACTTCGACTACGTGGTTGAGATCAGACGAGTCAGCCCAACGTCCATGACTACGACTACATGGTTGAGATCAGACGAGTCAGCCCAACGTCCATGACTACGACTACATGGTTGAGATCAGACGAGTCAGCCCAACGTCCATGACTACGACTACATGGTTGAGATCAGACGAGTCGGCCCAACGTCCATGACTACGACTACATGGTTGAGATCAGACGAGTCAGCCCAACGTCCATGACTACGACTACATGGTGGTGGATGGCCAGCTATAGTCTTCACTTTCAGCCTCTTATGAACTATGTTATATCTTTATCTTATGAACTATCGAGAGTAATTATGTGTTTTACATCTCCAGTGCCAAAGCTCTGATCTCAGTCTGTTTTAAGGATAAGGTTAGGACTTCCTTTTAAAACAGAATTCCATTCATGAATTAAAATCGTGTCTGTAGCAGGCCCACGCTGCTTTTTTAATCAGTCAGGTGTAGCATTTGAATGTTCTGTGGATTTTATCCAGACATCATAATGTTTTCTGACCTTGTTGTGCAGAGTTTAAAATAAATGTTGGACCCTGAGTTGCGTTGTTTGTGAATCCATTGATGTAAAATATTTCTAAATTAAGAGTTAATATTGTAGTCACTGGTGTTAAAATGGGCTTTACTGAGTGACTGAGTGTTGTGTCAATTCTGCGTAAGAGTAAAATGTACTCTCAACATATAGCTTAGTGCTGAATATTATCCCCAAAGTAGTACATTTTACCATGTGAAGTGCTGAAAGAACTCTGATTCAGATTTTACAATATTACAGGTGTTGTACCTACTCACATTAGTGTCAAATAAACCCTGTGCAGGAGTACATTACACTACTGGGTGTTAGACCAGAACTCTGCCACAGTGTACATATTTGGACTCTGGTGTCAGTCTTAGTTTAACTCTGTACATTAGGACACACATAAACACTAAAAATGGTGTTTAATGTACTCCTACAGCGTACAAGATACACTGTCCAATTTGCTGTGTGAGTGTGTTTGTTAGTGTGTGAGTGTGTTTGATAGTGTGTGTGTGTGAGTGTGTTTGTTAGTATGTGAGTGTGTGAGTGTGTGAGTGTGTTAGTGTGCTCTCTCTCTCCTCATGCTCTTTCTTTCTTTTCTTAACTCTTTTGCCTGAGAGGGAGGAGCACAGTTCTCCACACACTCAGTTCTCCTGAGAGAGAGTTCTTTTCTCATGAGAGGGAGAAGTTCAGTTCTCCTTAAATAGAGGAGTTTGGTTCTCCTGAGAGAGAGGAGCTCAGTTCTCCTTAGAGAGAGGAGTTCAGTTCCTCAGAGAGAGTACAGTTCTCCTGACAGAGAGGAGCTGGGTTCTCCTGAGAGAGGAACATGGTTCTCCTTAAAAAAAGAAAGGAGTTCTGTTCTTGAGAGAGTTCAGTTCAGTTCAGTTCAGTTCAGTTCAGTTCAGTTCAGTTCTCCTTACAGAGAGTTCACAGAGAAAAAGAATTCTCTTGAGAAAGAGGAGCACAGTCAGAGACAGTGGAGCTCAATGCCTGAGAGTGAGGAGATCAGTTCTTTGAGAAGTTCAGCTCAGTGATTGTTGACCTCTGGTTTTAAAGGCTCTTTCACATCCCAACTG
Organism: Tenualosa ilisha; assembly: GCA_015244755.2. Classification (NCBI taxonomy): domain Eukaryota; kingdom Metazoa; phylum Chordata; class Actinopteri; order Clupeiformes; family Clupeidae; genus Tenualosa; species Tenualosa ilisha. Next base: position 431,522 of record PYXC01002467.1, on the reverse strand, counting down.
CTTCCTGGATTAGTGTAACTGTAGCGTACGTAACCTGGATTAGTGTAACTGTGGCGTAAACTGGATTAGCGTAACTGTGGCGTAACCTGGAGTAGCGTAACTGTGGTGTAACCTGGATTAGCGTAACTGTGGTGTAACCTGGATTAGTGTAACTGTGGCGTAACCTGGATTAGCATAACTGTGGCGTAACCTTGATTAGTGTAACTGTGGCGTAACCTGGATTAGTGTAACTGTGGCGTAACCTGGATTAGTGTAACTGTGGCGTAACCTGGATTAGTGTAACTGTGGCGTAAACTTGAATCATTTTAGCTGGGGCGTGTTATCAGGGACGGGAACCAAACTGTGTTGACAGAACAGTCGGCTGCTGCCATAGGCAGAAAACCAGGCCTGTCAACACACATCAGCTCCCAACACGCACACACACACACACACACACACACATTAGCTCAATAAACACACACATTCACACACACATCATCTCACAAAACACACACACACATCAGTTCACCACACCCCCCAGCTCACAACACACATACGTCAGTTCACACATCAGTTAACAACACACACACATAAGCTTACAACACACATATGTCAGTTCACACATCTGTTAACAGCACACACACACATCAGCTTACAACACACACACACATCAGCTTACAACACACACATACACATTCACATTCTTCTATTACAACACGTACTGCACTGCCCTCCTACCTGCTTACCTGTTGTTTTCAATATTTCTGGCTTTTAGAATGTGTAGCCTACTTCTACTCATACTCTGCCTGGAACACAATCTGCACTGGACATGTCCTCGCACTGACACCATAGTGTCCTCCTGCACTGGACATGTCCTCGCACTGACACCATAGTGTCCTCCTGCACTGGACATGTCCTCGCACTGACACCATAGTGTCCTCCTGCACTGGACATGTCTTCGCACTGACACCATAGTGTCCTCCAGCACTGGACATGTACTTACACTGACACCATAGTGTCCTCCTGCACTGGACATGTCCTCGCACTGACACCATAGTGTCCTCCTGCACTGGACATGTCCTCGCACTGACACCATAGTGTCCTCCTGCACTGGACATGTCCTCGCACTGACACCATAGTGTCCTCCTGCACTGGACATGTCCTCGCACTGACACCATAGTGTCCTCCTGCACTGGACATGTCTTCGCACTGACACCATAGTGTCCTCCAGCACTGGACATGTACTTACACTGACACCATAGTGTCCTCCTGCACTGGACATGTCCTCGCACTGACACCATAGTGTCCTCCTGCACTGGACATGTCCTCGCACTGACACCATAGTGTCCTCCTGCACTGGACATGTCCTTGCACTGACACCATAGTGTCCTCCAGCACTGGACATGTACTTACACTGACACCATAGTGTCCTCCTGCACTGGACATGTCCTTGCACTGACACCATAGTGTCCTCCTGCACTGGACATGTCCTCACACTGACACCATAGTGTCCTCCTGCACCTTCCACACTACTTCCACACTAAACAACTTGGTACCGTAAATCACACACATTAGAGGATTTTTCTCTGTATTTGTATTTTAATAATGGATGTATGTCATGTGTATGTATGTATGTATGTCATGTGTTTGCCATGTTGTGGAAACTTAAGGATACCAGAATTTCCTATGGGGTAATGAAAGTCTATCTATCTATCTATCTGTCTATCTATCTGTCTATCTATCTGTCTATCTATCTATCTATCTATCTGTCTATCTATCTATCTATCTATCTGTCTATCTATCTATCTATCTATCTATCTATCTATCTATCTATCTATCTGTCTATCTATCTATCTATCTATCTATCTATCTATCTATCTATCTGTCTATCTATCTATCTATCTGTCTATCTATGTGTTTTTTGAACAGTGTACCCTCCCTTTTTTCCTTGTAAAAAGACAAACAAAGGTTTGATGGCTTGTAAATGAGTTGACTGGAGTTGAAAGCACAAAGCATCGGCTGCATGGAAAATGGGCCAACGTTGTTTGGTTTACATCCTTTTGAACTGCACTGATATTTTAGTCCACACACTTTTATGTATATGTGTCCATACGTGTGTGTGTGTGTGTTTGTGTGTTTGCGTGTGTGTGTGTGTGTGTGTGTGCAGGTCTTTGTTTGTGTATATGTGTGTATTCTCACACTGGCAGCTCTGGGAGATGTTATTATATTTAGTGAGGGTTCCCTGGGGCGAGGAGAGGCCTCTGCTCACCCCTCATGAGACTCACACCAGGTGTAATCCCAACACTTACACAACACAAGCGTCAAATCAAATAAGTCATGCTGCTTTAACACCACAGAGACCACAGCCAACCACACACACACACACACCTACAACCAGCCAACCACGCACACATAGAAAAATCTTGAGAGCAGGCAACACAGGCAGGATTATAAAAAGGTTCCATCTTTAATCTCCACTGGAGATGGAAATCCCAGGATTATAAATAGGTTCCATCTTTAATCTCCACTGGAGATGGAAATCCCAGGATTATAAAAAGGTTCCATCTTTAATCTCCACTGGAGATGGAAATCCCAGGATTATAAAAAGGTTCCATCTTTAATCTCCACTGGAGATGGAAATCCCAGGATTACAAAAAGGTTCCATCTTTAATCTCCACTGGAGATGGAAATCCCAGGATTACAAAAAGGTTCCATCTTTAATCTCCACTGGAGATGGAAATCCCAGGATTACAAAAAGGTTCCATCTTTAATCTTGATTGGAGGTGCAAATCACAACCAGGGACACAGCAACAAATCTAAAGGCCCTTCTATACCAGTTCATCATACACAATTCCACTGCTTCTAGACACAGACATTCAATACATACAATGTGAACAATTGACATCTCATGCATAAAAACATGTGACCATCACATTGGGGCTGTCCAGCTGGGTGACAATGGGCATTGCTAGATTTTATTTTATACCAAGAATATGTGAGAACATTTTACTACTGGACTGGTTTTATAACAGAGACATATTTATAGTACCGCACATCATAAAGTGAGTTATCGAGTCAAACACATACAAGTATACATGTATATTGCAGTCAGTAGTATAGCAGTGGTACTATCCATGTCTTATATATTACAGTCAGTAGTATAGCAGTGGTACTATCCATGTCTTATGTAATACAGTAAGCAGTATAGCAGTGGTACTATCCATGTCTTATGTATATTGCAGTCAGTAGTATAGCAGTGGTACTATCCATGTCTTATGTAATACAGTAAGCAGTATAGCAGTGGTACTATCCATGTCTTATGTATATTGCAGTCAGTAGTATAGCAGTGGTACTATCCATGTCTTATGTAATACAGTAAGCAGTATAGCAGTGGTACTATCCATGTCTTATGTATATTGCAGTCAGTAGTATAGCAGTGGTACTATCCATGTCTTATGTAATACAGTAAGCAGTATAGCAGTGGTACTATCCATGTCTTATGTAATACAGTAAGTAGTACAGCAGTGGTACTATCCATGTCTTATGTATATTGCAGTCAGTAGTATAGCAGTGGTACTATCCATGTCTTATGTATATTGCAGTCAGTAGTATAGCAGTGGTACTATCCATGTCTTATGTAATACAGTAAGCAGTATAGCAGTGGTACTATCCATGTCTTATGTAATACAGTAAGTAGTACAGCAGTGGTACTATCCATGTCTTATGTATATTGCAGTCAGTAGTATAGCAGTGGTCCTATCCATGTCTTATGTATATTACAGTAAGTAGTACAGCAGTGGTACTATCCATGTCTTATGTAATACAGTAAGTAGTACAGCAGTGGTACTATCCATGTCTTATATATTACAGTCAGTAGCATAGCAGTGGTACTATCCATGTCTTATATATTACAGTCAGTAGTATAGCAGTGGTACTATCCATGTCTTATGTAATACAGTAAGTAGTACAGCAGTATGCCATTGAGTGATTTGCATCTGCACATTCCTTCAGTTTACACACATACAGAGAAATATTCATTCAATCCTAAATGCGACCAAAGTCCTTCTAAGCCAAGTCCCTTCACTCTCCCACCATCTTAGAATGCCTTCGGGCAGCTATTTGGGATCAGCAAGACCAGGCCCAATCGAAATGAATAGAGAGATATCCAAAACTCATTGTACGTACTTTAAACGTGTAATGTGCGAATCCTTGTTTAAGTCTGAATTGAACAATGTCAAAATCTACCTGTCAATCTGCTCAAATAAATCTAAAAGAGGCATTATTTAAAACAGCAATTTGCTCACTGTGCTTGCACCAACATTCACAGCATGGCCATTATCATGGTGATGGAGATAGTGAACAAAAGGTTAACGTCAGTCATACTGCATCCAACAATGGGATTGGTTCCTGTCACTGCAGAGCAGGACTTCCAGTTTCTCAACCCCGCCATCTTTGCATTAAAAACGGCCGCGGCACATTTCTATGGGAGGATTTTTGAAGTGATGTGTCTCCTCCTATATTAGAGTGTCTGATGTGACATCCAGCATAGATTTCCTTTTATCCCTGTAATTCAGCAACCGACGCAACCTTTTACTGCAACATGCATTTTTTCATCCAGATAATGCAGTAGAATCATTGTTTTCCGAATCTAATAAAGTTATCATCCAAGGGCCAGAAAGGAGAGAGAGTATAGACCATAAGGAGAGTATAGACCATAAGGAGAGAGAGTCTAGACCATAAGGAGAGTATAGACCATAAGGAGAGTATAGACCATAAGGAGAGAGAGTATAGACCATAAGGAGAGTATAGACCATAAGGAGAGAGAGTATAGACCATAAGGAGAGTGAGTATAGGCCATAAAGAGAGAGAGTGTAGACCATAAGGAGAGTATAGGCCATAAGGAGAGAGCGTATAGACCATAAGAGAGTATAGACCATAAGGAGAGAGAGTATAGACCATAAGGAGAGTATAGACCATAAGGAGAGTATAGACCATAAGGAGAGAGAGTATAGACCATAAGGAGAGTATAGACCATAAGGAGAGAGAGTATAGACCATAAGGAGAGAGAGTATAGACCATAAGGAGAGTATAGGCCATAAGGAGAGTAAAGGCCATAAGGAGAGAGAGTATAGACCATAAGGAGAGTATAGGCCATAAGGAGAGAAAGTATAGGCCATAAGGAGAGTATAGACCATAAGGAGAGTATAGGCCATAAGGAGAGAGAGTATAGACCATAAGTAGAGAGAGTATAGACCATAAGGAGAGAGAGTATAGGCCATAAAGAGAGAGAGTGTAGACCATAAGGAGAGTATAGGCCATAAGGAGAGAGAGTATAGACCATAAGGAGAGTATAGACCATAAAGAGAGAGAGTATAGACCATAAAGAGAGAGAGTATAGACCATAAAGAGAGAGCATATAGCCATAAGGAGAGAGAGTATAGACCATAAGGAGAGTATAGCCATAAGGAGAGAGAGTATAGACCATAAGGAGAGTATAGACCATAAGGAGAGAGAGTATAGACCATAAGGAGAGTATAGACCATAAGGAGAGTATAGACCATACGGAGAGTATAGACCATAAGGAGAGTATAGACCATAAGGAGAGTATAGACCATACGGAGAGTATAGACCATAAGGAGAGTATAGACCATAAGGAGAGAGAGTATAGACCATAAGGAGAGTATAGACCATAAGGAGAGAGAGTATAGGCCATACGGAGAGTATAGACCATAAGGAGAGAGAGTCTAGACCATAAGGAGAGTATAGACCATAAGGAGAGTATAGACCATAAGGACGAGAGAGTATAGACCATAAGGAGAGTATAGACCATAAGGAGAGAGAGTATAGACCATAAGGAGAGTGAGTATAGGCCATAAAGAGAGAGTGTAGACCATAAGGAGAGTATAGGCCATAAGGAGAGAGAGTATAGACCATAAGGAGAGTATAGACCATAAGGAGAGAGAGTATAGACCATAAGGAGAGTATAGACCATAAGGAGAGTATAGACCATAAGGAGAGAGAGTATAGACCATAAGTAGAGAGAGTATAGACCATAAGGAGAGTATAGCCATAAGGAGAGAGAGTATAGGCCATAAGGAGAGTATAGACCATAAGGAGAGAGAGTATAGACCCATAAGCAGAGAGAGTATAGACCATAAGGAGAGAGAGTATAGGCCATAAAGAGAGAGAGTGTAGACCATAAGGAGAGTATAGGCCATAAGGAGAGAGAGTATAGACCATAAGGAGAGTATAGACCATAAAGAGAGAGAGCATAGACCATAAAGAGAGAGAGTATAGACCATAAGGAGAGAGAGTAAGACCATAAGAAGAGTATAGGCCATAAGGGAGAGAGTATAGGCCATAAGGAGAGTATAGACCATAAGGAGAGTATAGACCATAAGGAGAGAGAGTATAGACCATAAGGAGAGTATAGACCATAAGGAGAGTATAGACCATAAGGAGAGAGAGTATAGACCATAAAGGAGAGTATAGACCATAAGGAGAGAGAGTATAGGCCATACGGAGAGTATAGACCATAAGGAGAGAAAGTATAGGCCATACGGAGAGTATAGACCATAAGGAGAGAGAGTATAGACCATAAGGAGAGAGAGTATAGGCCATAAGGAGAGTATAGGCCATAAGGAGAGAGAGTATAGACCATAATGAGAGTATAGACCATAAGGAGAGAGAGTATAGACCATAAGGAGAGTATAGACCATAAGGAGAGAGAGTATAGGCCATACGGAGAGCTAGCAGATCAAAATGAACATTAGCGTAATGTTACATGGTGGGGATTGTAAGTTAGGACAGCCTCACTGTTGTCCTAAAGTTAGGAGAGTTTTTATAGGGTTAGGATGCGAATTGACTTTTGAACAGTTGAACAGTTGTTCTGTAATGGCTTTTTCCTAAACTACCATCACCATGGTTAGGATGTGTTAGGAAGTTTCTGTAATACAGACCCAGCAAACCACACACACACACACACACACACCTACAACCAGCAAAGCACACACAGTGTCAAATGTACAATCCACTAGCCTGACATACTGAGGTCTTCCAGTGATCCAAAATTCTAGGCACGGGTCCACTCTCATCTTCAGCAGACTGGATGAGGGGTGTTTGGTGTTGAAGGCGCTGGAGAAGTCAAAGAACACGACTCACAGCACGACTTGCTTTTGTCCAGTTCAGTGCAGTGGCTGGTTCTGGCCCACTGCCCCCCCCCCCCCCCCCCCTCCAAAAAAACACACACAATACACACACACACACACACACACACATACACACACACCTCTCACCCCCCACGGTAACGTTCACATTACAGAATGTCTGACCAGTCTGGACCAGTACTTTAGATTTTTGTCTTTTTGTCTTCTTCTTCATTTGCATCCTACTTTAACTAGTCCTCATCCTACTCTAACTAGTCCTCATTCTACTTTAACTAGTCCTCATCCTACTTTAACTAGTCCTCATTCTACTTTAACTAGTCCTCATCCTACTTTAACTAGTCCTCATTCCTTATCTGGAGGCCTGTTACTCCACACACTAGTCATTGTCCGCACTGGGAATGCAGCATTACATTACATGATACATGGAGACTAGTCAACATGAAATATTTATGAAAATAAAAAATATGTATTGTAATGGGTTAATTCCACAAAGTGCAGACATTACTTAAACACTATATGAATAAATCAATGGATGTACTCCACAAGATAGAATAGAAGATAGACACTCTCCCAGTGTGCAGGACATTTGCAAATGACTGTATTTTTTCTCATCACAGCTGATGTAATGAAATAGCAACACAGAATCCCACATTATCCAAACACTGGCCATCTGTCATCTACATTTCTGCATCAGTCCTGATGGCTCTAGTCTTCTGGCTACACTGCTAGCCTTGACTGTAACCCACACAGTTAACCTCCCACAAAGTGCCCAGTAAAATGCTGTGAGAACAATGTGTGGTGTTGCTACTGGACATTGTATTTCATTGTGGGATTTCTAATAACAACTGATGTGGTAACTTACTGTTAATAATTCTTAAGTTATGGGAATGTACTCTTTACACAAAAAACAGTACTGCTACTGTAATGCCCTTTTTGTAACGATTTTGCCTGAGAAAATGCAGTACTCTCCCAAACTCCTCCTTTTTAATCCCAGACCACTGTAGAGGTAGGTGTCAGTCTTCAGTCCTCTTTTTACCTATTTCAATACCATGCTAACACAAGACACTTAGACGGATAGACAGGTAGATAAATACTTTTATTATCCTGTAGGAAATATGATTACTTCATCCAGATAACTTCCCCACGTAACGATGAAGAGGTAGGCTATGGCTGAGCACAAACAACTGTAAGCCAATATTACCAATATGCTGCAAATGATGTATTTGGATGTGGAAAGGAGAACTGCCCTGCTTCCTCCAAAACCCTCTTGGCACTCTGCTCACACATGCAGAGGAAGCATAAACACACACAGCCAACCCAGGCGTCTCATTTTAGGGGCACCTTGACTTGTAAGGCATGTCCTCTTGGAGGTGACACCTGGCCTGCCCTGTGTGCTCATTGAAGAATGCATATATATCAGAAATGTGTGCTCATATCAGAAATGGGAAAAAGTCTGCAGTCCCCTGAGGGCTGCTTCAAATATCCAGAACATCTTTTGCCACTTACATTTCCTGGAAACACATACAGGCCTTGAACACTCATGTGTTGAGTGTCTCAGAACCAACAGAAAATGAAACTGAGGCTGATGTATTTACTTCAGCTTCAGAGGATCACGAGAGAAATGTGGAATGCTTGACCTGTTTTATTTTTTTTTAAAAACACACACAAACGAGGGAGAGGTTTCAGCATGTCCACACCTCTGGCAGGGCCAAGCTAGAGCAAGAGTTGGACATTGACAAAATCATTCATGATCTGAGCAAATCTGGGTCCCACTGCATCAGTGGTTTCAGTGAGAACTTTAGTCACAGTACCTACTTTTGCAGGTGTAGCCCCATGAGAATTAGGTGGTGCCTGTGGTCTAAATACTGCTATAAATAAGGTAAGTTCACATTAGAATAAATAGGATTACAAAGGTTCAAATGATTTAAAAACCTTCAAGAGTGTTGGTAATGTGAAATTCATGCCATTGAAAGTGTATGGGGATTTCATGTTTAAAACCATTAACTGTATTGCTATGTATTGCTATGACGGTAAGCCAGCTGTGTATATTTTTGTTCATTGCAATATTATTTTCTAATAACTGGAAGTGTAAGAATATTGTGAAATGTGTAAATGTTAACAGAAATAAGTTTATCAAAAATTACTTGGTGATGATGATGTAGTCAAAATCAGGGTTAGAGGTCAGCAGGAACCAGGAAGAAGGAGAGAACGAAAGAGCAAGGTGAGGAACATGTGTAGAATCACACAATGACACTGATGACGCTACTTTAATGCATGTACAATTGAATGTATGGTGACAAACGGTCAGTGCGTCAAGTAAGAACATTTAGCCTGCACGTATCAGTGTTAATGTGATGACTGGAGGTGAATTTGACTACGAGTTTCAGCCAAGGAAGCAAGTCAAACCAACCAAGTGTACTAGAGTTAAATGGACTGTTGCTAGCGAGCTGCCCTCTCACTGTCGTGCAAGGCGCAGACCAACGAACTCTGAAGTCCGAGGATATCCCTGCTGGGCTGAGACGACGTGTCCGCACGCAACCTCGCCATCACCGCGACGCGCAGTTCTGCAGCAGTGAGTTTGGTTTAATGCGCATTGGCGTGAAGTGGTCCTTGTGTTGGGTCTGTCCGCCCACAAGCATCGCCACAGGCCTGCACTTACTGACTGACAACCTGCCGTGATTGTGTTTCATCACACGGTATTTGGATGTTTTGAGTATTTAGTACTGCCGGCTTGAGTTTCATTTTGATTTATTTAGTGTTGATGTTCAAAGGGTACATTATTTGATATTGAAATGTTTGATGCACTGCAGTGTTAAGTTTGAACGTGAGTACAAGGGTGTTGACTATTTTGAGTTTATTTGAAGACAAAAGCAACTGATTTATATATTTGTGTCTCATTGCTACTGGTGTTGAAGACAAAACATTTTTGAGTTACTGTTTATATGGAAAGAAGAACTGAATATTTTGGAACTAAAAGAGTTTGAACAACTGAACTATATTTTTGTGTTCCTATGTACTCTAGGCCTATTTGTGTGGGTGTATCTGAATTCTATCCTTAAGTAAATTTATTAATTAATTTCAAACCCAATTTAGTTGAATGGTTATTGCCTATTAATTATTAGTCATAAAGAACCAAGGGTAGCCACCCCTACTTATTGCAAAGGGGTAGCAAGGGGGCGCTACACAGGTACTGCCTAGTAGACAGCAATGGTTTCGAAAAGTATCCTCTGAAGTTATGTCTGAAACGAACAGTAAGTGGACATAGGAAGCCTGTGAAACAGCTGTCAACCACTGGTGAACCCCTAGCACTGGGAGTCAAGCTTGACTCACCTTTGGCTCGAGTTGAACTCATATTTTAACACATGTCTGCACAGGACTCCCTCCATGCTTCTGCTATGAGTTATTTGAAGGTGTTGTTTCTTCCTACCTGGCCTTGTATATGTTGAAGGGGTTGTTTCTTCCTACCTGGCCTTGTATATGTTGAAGGGGTTGTTTCTTCCTACCTGGCCTTGTATATGTTGAAGGGGTTGTTTCTTCCTACCTGGCCTTGTATATGTTGAAGGGGTTGTTTCTTCTGACTTGGCCTAGTATATGAACCACTTTGTGAAGGAAAAACATTCCACATATGGCCAACTGAACCGTTCCATTACTGAGTTTAAATACTTAGGTAGTGATGCTCTTAATGAGCCTTGAGAGGTTAGGACTGATGGATGAAGCTCAGTGGTTCTGTAGCACAGATCTTGAGCCTTGAGAGGTTAGGACTGATGGATGAAGCTCAGTGGTTCTGTAGCACAGATCTTGAGCCTTGAGAGGTTAGGACTGATGGATGAAGCTCAGTGGTTCTGTAGCACAGATCTTGAGCCTTGAGAGGTTAGGACTGATGGATGAAGCTCAGTGGTTCTGTAGCACAGATCTTGAGCCTTGAGAGGTTAGGACTGATGGATGAAGCTCAGTGGTTCTGTAGCACAGATCTTGAGCCTTGAGAGGTTAGGACTGATGGGATGAAGCTCAGTGGTTCTGTAGCACAGATCTTGAGCCTGTTGTGGCTGCTTCCATTGTTGGATAAACAATCTAGCAGATACGTCATCGCAATCCAGCAGATACGTCATCGCAATCCAGCAGATACGTCATCGCAATCCAGCAGATACGTCATCGCAATCCAGCAGATACGTCATCGCAATCCAGCAGATACGTCATCGCAATCCAGCAGATACGTCATCGCAATCCAGCAGATACGTAATCGCAATCCAGCAGATACGTCATCGCAATCCAGCAGCTGTGCGTTCAACTGAGAGTCTGTGCCCCCAAAATCCACCTCAATCAAGCATCTTACTTGAAGACAATACCAGAATAGTATATGTGTTTCACAGCATCACTATTTGCCGTATTACATAAACCTCATTTTGCTCCTCAGGCCACTCTTTGGACTTGATTTGAGAGTGAGCATTCCTGTTTTAAGGAGTGTGCAAGAAAACTTTTCAACTTTGTTCACCTGTATACAATACTGGCACCAGAGAGAGGCACCAGTTGCTTCAGACATGTAGCTGTGCAGAGGCTCATTATTTCCATCTGCGGTCCTATCTGTGCGGAGGCTCGTTATCTCCATCTGCGGTCCTATCTGTGGTGCTATTCAGTAGGCTGTGCAGGCAGCTGGGGCCATTGTCTGAAGTACCAGCAGTGGTTTAGAAAGGTGATGAAGTACCGTAGAGGGTTTGTTGTCGTCAGAGATGAAAATGAACATGGATTGGAAATTTTTGGAAAGATTTCAGTGATTCTGGTCAATTGCATAAAAGTACGTTCTGTCATTGACATGCTTCAGTCAGTTCATTTGACTGATGTAGTGTTGCATTGCTTAGGGAATTCTGAATTCCTGCAATTGACAGTCTGTGTGATTGATTATTACCCACTGGAATTGACAGTCTGTGTGATTATTTCCCATTGCCAATACATGAAGCTTCAGGCCTGAAAGTCTTCTCCTGCATCATGTAGTGTACTTTTTTTTTCTAATTATTCCAGACATGAACGCTGAACAGCTTCCAGTGAATATCACCTGACACTGAGGAGGAGACGGCAATGTTTATTCTCCAGAAATTCAAGGCTGTGTTCCAGACACACTGATTACCATTAGTGTGCAGTGAGATGACCCAGTTTGCAGCAGACTGGGGTCTCAGAATCATCCCCTCTAGCGCCCCCTTGCCCCTGTGTGGCAGAGCGCACCATACGCACAGTGAAGTCCATGCTAAAGTGATGCAAAATCAGGTGCTGACCCCCACATGGCCCTCCATGTGTGTAACATGTCTGCAGTGCTCTCCAGCTCAGCTTCTTATGGGTTGTGTTCTGCGATCACAATCCAAACAATCACAACATCGATTGCCAGTTACCAAGGCTGCACTCATGCCATCCTCTGCCTACAACAACTAGAGCAGAAGGACTGTATGATCCATCAGTGGTGCCGCTCGCTATATGGCTATCAGCAACGCCTCCCACCTCCCCTCCCCCATCCTGACAGCCCTCTACAGGGGGACTATTGAGAGCCTCCTCAGCAGTGCCATCACGGTGTGGGTTGGTAACTGCACTGCTGCAGAAAGAAAGGCCCTGTAAAGGACTGTGAGGACGGCTCACATGAACAGTCCCATGGTCTGTTCTCCCTAATGCCTTCAGGGAAAATGTACCGCAGTTTAACTGCCCGCACCTTCAGAATGGGGAGGAGCTTCTTCCCTATTCAGGCTGTTGAACAAAAAACATGACATGTTTATTCACACTGAACTGAATGCACACCTGCTCTTGTGTGCTAAATACTCTAATATATCTAATCTAATATTCTACCTCCACCCCACTATGAACCTGCCTTACAACAAGCAGTGCTCTGTTACAAGTCTACTTATGGCCTGTCTTGTTGTCTGTTGTCTGACATACTTTATGTGTATTTGTAATGTATGTGTACTAAATGTAGCCTAATTGCACTAAGTGTACTAAATGTAGACTAATTGCACTAAATGTACTAGATGTATGTGCACTAAATGTAGCCTAATTGCACTAAGTGTACTAAATGTATGCTCACTAAATCTAGCCAAATTGCACTAAATGTAGCCTAAGTGCACTAAATGTAGCCTAAGTGCACTAAATGTCAAAGTCAGCTTTATTGGTGGTGCAGGTTTTCTAGCTTCCTAGCAGCCTGGTGGCTGGGGCTGTAGGTGGAGAGGGGAGAGAGTGTTCAGCATCCTGCCTGGTGAATGAAGCTGTTGGTGAGTCTGGTGGTGAGGGACCGGAGGCTCCTGCACCTCCTCCCAGAGGGCAGGAGGCTGAACAGATTGTGTGGGGTGGCTTGCATCATTGACTTGCTTGTGAGGCAGGAGGTATATGTGTCTTGCAGGGAGGGGAGTGGTGCCCCGATGATTTTCCTAGCTGTGTTCACTATAAGCTGCAGGGCGCTCCTGTTGTAGTTCGTGCAGCTTCCGCCTCACACAGTGATGCAGGTGGAGAAGATGCTCTCAATGGTTCCTCTGGAGAAAATGGTCATGATGGGTGGTGAAGCTCTGGGCAGGAAGTAGTGCTTGCTATTGCACTCCCCTGATCATCATGGAGATGATTCCAACCTTCATGGTGAGGATGGGGTGACGCTGCAGAGAGTTGTGCAGGGTCTCATCTGGCTGTGGGCCTGACAGAGGGCAGTCATCTGAAAGTGCACAACAGGCCTCCATCACATCAGCTGGTCATGTGTCCAGCTAGCGGAGCATCTGAAGGACTATGTGCTCTCTCAGAGCTAGTAATGGTCATGTGTCCAGCTAGCGGAGCATCTGAAGGACTATGTGCTCTCTCAGAGCTAGTAATGGTCATGTGTCCAGCTAGCGGAGCATCTGAAGGACTATGTGCTCTCTCAGAGCTAGTAATGGTCATGTGTCCAGCTAGCGGAGCATCTGAAGGACTATGTGCTCTCTCAGAGCTAGTAATGGTCATGTGTCCAGCTAGCGGAGCATCTGAAGGACTATGTGCTCTCTCAGAGCTAGTAATGGTCTCAGACAGTTGTGTGACATTTTGCTGTGATTAATGAGTTCCAGGTTAGGACTGACACCCCTTTGGTGTTTTTGTTTCTGGATGTAATCCTGGTTTATGCAGTGCCCGCTGTTCTAAGAGGGGGGATGAGTAAATAACTGTGCCTAGTCAGTTATAATGTCAGAGGTGGTGCCTCTTGATCTGCTATGACCTGCCTTGTATGTATGCTCTACAATATTTCATTACAGCAACATTATATAACTATTGACTAAAATATTGATATTGATAAAAAAATAGAATAATTTCTCAAGCCCAAATTAGCAGTGGTTGAACATTGGTTGAATTTTGTTAGTGGTGAACAATGAGAAATATTCATGAATTTCATATAAAGTGGCTCATAAAGGCTGCAGTTATTGTCAAGGCCACACCCTAGGCCCTAATCAACCTATAAGGGTAGCATGTCAGAGTAAACATGCTCTCTGGATGTAGCATCACCCAAAATTGTGAATGTGATGACTTCACCTATGCCTACTGAATTGGCTTGTAATAGTTATGAGAAAAGGTAGCTGACAGTCAGTTTGTGTCTAAAATGATAATTTAGTCAAATTATGTTCTCCTCTCTTTGTTTTTTTGGCATGATAACACGAACTGAAGGGGAGAAGTTACAGAGCGCTCAGTAAAGACCTGTTCTCTTAAAGGGGAGAAGTTACAGAGCGCTGAGTAAAGACGTGTTCTCTTAAAGGGGAGAAGTTACAGAGCGCTGAATAAAGACCTGTTCTCTTAAAGGGGAGAAGTTACAGAGCGCTGAATAAAGACCTGTTCTCTTAAAGGGGAGAAGTTACAGAGCGCTGAATAAAGACGTGTTCTCTTAAAGGGGAGAAGTTACAGAGCGCTGAGTAAAGACGTGTTCTCTTAAAGGGGAGAAGTTACAGAGCGCTGAGTAAAGACGTGTTCTCTTAAAGGGGAGAAGTTACAGAGCGCTCAGTAAAGACGTGTTCTCCTGAGGCGAAGGCTGCTCAGGTTGTCACCTCTGTAAGTATTCATTAGTGTTGTGTTAAATCAAGGCCATGTTTGTCAGGGTAAATCATTCTCTCCTGTGAGCCACGGCTAACGTGGCCAATGGCGCCTGTGTCTTTCCACCAGACGCACGAGACAGGCTGCGGCTCAATTAAACGTTCATTCTTAAATCACTCCACGAGGGCTGGCACAGGGCCAGCTGAGTTTGCCGCGCACGCCTCACTGAACAGATGTCTGCTAAGCCCCCTACAGATCCCCGCCGCTCCAGCTTGTTTGGATGATGTCTGCCACAGGAGGAGAAGGAAGCGTTTAAGGGGCTGAAGACACACATGGTCCTCAGCTCCCCAGAGACCCAGACCCTGTCCCTGGCCCTGTCCACCTGCCGGTGGCAGCTGTTTTTCTCAGGCTGGCCTGAATGTTAGCGCTGGCGCTACCGGGGGTCTGAACAGGGCTGAGCTCCAGGCTCCTGCAGGGAAATCAGCGGATTTTCATATATTCCTTTAGTGGCTTTGGGAAGGAGCTCCCCCATGGTGGCTTCAATTAGCTGACCCCATGTGACCTTTGCCCTGCGTACCAAGGCACACTGTGTAGTGTGTTCAGTGTGACACACACCCAGCTAGGGCCTCACAAGCACATGGAGTTGACCTGTACTGACATGTTTCCTCATCCATAGGCTACTTCAGGGATTTGCAATGATGTCAGGGATCAGGAGTTTGCTGAGAATAGGGTCTATGTATTTCTTAATGTATCTATCAAATAAAGCAATGGATGTGATGTGATGTATACATATTGTATGTGCTAAATTAAAAAGTCCTGTTGCAATATAAGTGATGCATAGTTTAGTTTAAAACGTGTTCTTGCGAAGGTCATCTTGGGGTCAAGACTATATTTAAAGTGGGAATCCTGAAGTGTATGATGTTTGCGTTACTTTGTTGCATTTTGCTTAGTAGGTGATTATTTTTGAGCATATTTGTGCAGATCTGCATCTGTCTGTTTGTTTGTGTTTGTGTTTACAGGCAGGCAGTCGTTAGTCACATCCGCGGCCCTTTTCATCCCACTGATGTGCACTCAGGGGGCAGATGGCTGGACTGACGCTGCTGTTCGACAGGGACATTCAGTGCCGCTGTGCTGGTGGAAATGAACTCCTGACCTTACAGCTCCTAGGGTCAGGGTTCGAACATGCCGAGGGCAACCTGGTGAGGGCATTTTGGTTAAAGTGCTGCAGGCAGTGTGTGTGTGTGTGTGTGTGTGTGTGTGTGTGTGTGTGTGTGTGTGTGTGGTGGACCCCTATGTTCCCAGGGCTCTACGTTTCCAGAGTCCTGAGTCAAGTCACATCAGCGCTCCCACTGGATGGAAGTCAATACATGGGGGCCAAGCAGAGGCAGCATAAGCACCCATTATATTTTACCCATTATATTTCAATTTTTTTCATCATTATTGCTCTGCCATGTGACTGATCACTGCTCATAGAGACATCTTCAGAACATTCATTTGCACCTCGAACCCTCTAGGTCTACACTGAACATGCATTGGATTTTGTCAAAAAAGAGCAAATATGGCACAGATAGTCGCCATAGTTGAAAACAAGTCTCAAGCTGATGGTTGCAAGCTCATTCTTTGTATAATGTAAACCTCCCTCCTGACAGCTCATGAGAATTGAATCTAACACCCTGTGCTTTCTAACTTCTTCACTTGGACACTGGTAATTCTCCCTCCCAATGCCCTCTAGTGCACTCAACCCCTGATCCGAGGTTGCTGTGAGGTTGCAGGTTCAAGCCCAGGGCTGGGCCGCGTGGGATGACTTTGGTTACATATGGTGTGATATTTGCATCTGAGCTTTTCCAGGTACTTATTATGTGCTTCATAGTATCGAGCTGGAGAACACAGGGCCCTGGAGCTGGAGAACACAGGGCCCTGGAGCTGGAGAACACAGGGCCCTGGAGCTGGAGAACACAGGGCCCTGGAGCTGGAGAACACAGGGCCCTGGAGCTGGAGAACACAGGGCCCTGGAGCTGGAGAACATAGGGCCCTGGGGCAGAGTTGGCAAAAGTACACCCTTTCCATACTCAAGTGCAAGTATACATACTTGTGTAAAATAAGACTCTGGTAAAAGTACAAGTACTGACTTGACTTCCATACTCAAGTGAAAGTCCAGGCTCTGAAATATAGGCTCAGATACGTTTAAAGTATACTATAACCTGTTTAGACTATTTTGACGGTAGTTTTGGCTGAAGGAAGCCAACTCTAGCCTACAATATGCCAAATTATTCTATTATTGTCCCATCCATGTTGGAATCAGCCTTAACGTTGGGAAGGCACACCATAGTGCCATGAAGTCAAACATATTGGTAACGTTCCTCAAACACATTAAGACAAAAGTGACTAGCCTGTTTTGAAAATGTAAGGTGTAGAAAGTTCAGATGTTTTAGTACAAATGTAGTGGGAAAAGCATAGTGGGCCCTATCATGAAAATAGAGCCCAGTGGGTCAAAGTCAAAGTTGTCCGAAAAATATTCCAGTAAAGTACGGATACCTGAAAAAGCTACTTCAGTATTTAGCTTAGTTACTCCCCATGTCTGCCCTGGGGACAAACACAGAGCCCTGTAGCTCCTATTGGGTATCATAGAACTGGGTAACATGGGGGTCTGAGAACAGAGAGGCCCGGAAATAAGGACTGACCCCAGTGTACACAAACAGGCAATGCAAACGGCCAGTTGATCTTAAAGGCTAACCTGCTCTTGTCTTCAGTAAACACCTGTTTCTCCTCAGTAAACATGAGCTTCAGCTAAAACACTTTTGTCTTCTCCTCTTCCAACTTACTCACTTTGTGGAAACCCCACCTTCAGCTCACCACACACACAGTCTTGTTTGTGAGCATAGTCCCGTTTGTGTGTGAACGCAGATTTGTTTGTGTGTGTGAACGCAGATTTGTTTGTGTGTGTGAACGCAGCTTTGTTTGTGTGTGTGTGAAAACAGCCTTGTTTGTGTGTGTGTGTGAACGCAGCTTTGTTTGTGTGTGTGTGAACACAGCCTTGTTTGTGTGTGTGTGTGTGTGTGAACGCAGCCTTGTTTGTGTGTGTGTAAACGCAGCCTTGTTTGTGTGTGTGTGAACGCAGCCTTGTTTGTGTGTGTGTGAACACAGCCTTGTTTGTGTGTGTGTGTGTGAACGCAGCTTTGTTTGTGTGTGTGAACGCAGCCTAGTTTGTGTGTTTGTGAATACAGCCTTATTTGTGTGTGTGTGTGTGTGTGTACGCAGCTTTGTTTGTGTGTGTCAGTGAAACCTTATTAAGAGCAGGCAACGGGAGCCCCACACTGACAGAGTGTGTGGTGTGTGTGTGTGTGTGTGTGTGTGTGTGTGTGTGCGTGCGTGCGTGCGTGTGTGTGTCCTGTGGTGTAGCAGAGTAGGCACCATTGCAGCTCCTCTCTGTGTATCTGGGGCAGAATCACACAATGTGGGGGCTGATTCTGTCTCTCCCCCAGGGCCAACAACAACAGAGACACACACACACACACACCCTCATGGCCCCAAAAACACAGCAGTTGTAGTGCGTCTTTTCCTGCTGATTCAAGCAGCATATCTGGCAGCTGTGGCACACACACACACACACACACACACACAAACACACAAACATATATCAATTCACTTTTATTTCTACAGCGCCTTTTACAATAGTATTGTCTCATGGTGCTTTACAGAAGGAGCACCTGAAAGCAACAGGGCCAAGGAAAAACTCCCTTATGTTTAGTTAGTCTAGGAGGAAACCTTGGGCAGAACCATGACTCAAGGGGCTAACCCAACTGCCAGGGCTCATGCAGGAATATTACAATCAGTAGTAACCATGATTGACTTCAAGTTGTCTATGGTTTTAGCTAAGGTTCATAATAGTTCCAGAGTATTATCTCACTTTACATTTACACATATACATTTGACAAGCAGACACCCTCAATACCTTTAAGTCTTGAGTCAAAACCTTCCTGTTTACTGCTCCCCATAGTTAGGGATGGTGCACAGTAATTCCTTACCCCTCATGGGCCTTGGGAAGGACTGTCTCTGCTGTTTCCCCCCAGCTGTGAGGCATGGCGACCATTGATCATTCCTGCAGTAGCTTTGTGTTGCCACACACCAAACCTTAGTTATGCTGCTGTAGCCTAGTGTCACCACAAACCTCTCGTGTGTCATGCCATACAACTCTCTCTCTCTCTCTCTTCTACATTTATATTTACGTAGATGTAAGACACATATGATCAGTGAAGTGTGAGCCTGGTCTAACTCCAGGTTTCCCCTGTCCTCTTCCCCACAATCATCTCTGAATTGAATACACAGACCCACAACTGTCAGCTGGTCTTGTGTGCTACCTGGAGGTGATGGAGTTTCCCAGCCATCTTGGACAGAGAAGACCAGCTATCAGAGGCCAGGCAGGTAGAACAGAAGACCTACTGCTGTCTACTTCACTTGGCTGGGTCAGGGTTAGGGATGGGCTGTCTGCTCAGCACTGATCAGGGCTGACTTCACGTAATCAGTATTGATGGCTGATCATCTCCATCAACTGATGGTGCCAGTGGACGACAGAGAAGTGAAAGCTGATTGGATGAGCATCACAGGGAAGTGAAAGCTGATTGGATGAGCATCACAGGGAAGTGAAAGCTGAATAGATGAGCATTACAGAGAAGTGAAAGCTGATTGGATGAGCATCACAGGGAAGTGAAAGCTGAATAGATGAGCATTACAGAGAAGTGAAAGCTGATTGGATGAGCATCACAGGGAAGTGAAAGCTGATTGCATGAGTATCACAGGGAAGTGAAAAGTGATTAGATGAGTTACTGCCAAGTGCTTTCTGATTGGTCAGCAACATCATACTGCAGAGGCTCAGCTGATCAGCTGAAGCATTCCTTACTGAAGACCCCCAAAACATGTTTAATTATTCTATTTAACTCTTGTAGTGTGTGTGTGTGTGTGGTGTGCGTGTGTATGTGTGGTGTGTGTGTGTGTGTGTATGTGTGGTGTGTATGTGTGGTGTGTTTGTGTGTTGTGTATGTGTGGTGTGTTTGTGTGTGGTGTGTGTGTGTATATGTGGTGTGTTTGTGTGTGGTGTGCATGTGTGGTGTGTGTGTGTGTATTTGTGGTGTGTTTGTGTGTGTGTGTGTGGTGTGTTTGTGTGTGGTGTGCGTGTGTTTGTGTGTGTGTGTATGTGTGGTGTGTTTGTGTGTGGTGTGTGTGTGTATGTGTGGTGTGTGTGTGTGTCTGTGTGGTGTGTGTGTGTGTCTGTGTGGTGTGTATGTGTGGTGTGTGTGGTGTGTTTGTGTGTGTGTGGTGTGTGTGTAGTGAGTGTGCAGCGGCTTGGTTAGTGTAGCCAGCTGAGAGCTGAGAGCTGGAACAGCTCAGAGAGCAACAGATCTAAAGAAAAGAGGAGTGTGTGTGAGTGTGCGCTTGTGATTTTGCGCTTGGTTAGTCTTCCATCAATGGGATTTTCAACTCAGTTTGTTTTGTTATTCCAGCCAAACTACTGTCTTCCTGAGACCCTTCCTGGAGAAATGGCACAGATTCTGCTGTTCTCTCCTCTCTCTCCCTCTCCATCCCTCTCTATATTTCTCTCTCCATCTTCTTTCCAATCCAGTCCAATCTCCTGGATCTGGGTGGTTCATTTAGACATGAACACAGGGCCGGTCCTAGCTGGCTTGGTGCCTCTGACTGAAATATAATGAAGCACAAATGCATCATCCACGATTAACACTTTCAGGTCCGAGGCCTTTCAGACATTTTGAGGAAGTCTGTTAAACCTGTTAAACCACTTTTAAGTATTTCATCTAACTAAAAACATCCATGCAACAGTGATACATGTGGTTATAATAGGTCCTCAAGTAATATAATATATATATATAATAATAATATATAATAAGTCCTCAACAATAATAAAATCAGAGTGAGGTGAATGTAAAGAAATTAGTTTTTATTTAAATAAGTGCCATTTATTCCAGGGGCGGCTTGCAAAAAAATATGTACATATATTAGTGCTGTCAATCAATTAAACAAAATTGTCTGATTGATCACAGTAGCAAATGTAAGTGAATCTCGATTAATCACAATTAATCACACATTTAATGTTCCAGAATTCTTCTTTATTTTTGGGGTTAAGAAAGCCGTCAACTTTCAGACAAACATGAACAGCTGTCTTTGAACCGGTCATGAGCATACTGAACTTCTGCAAATGACTTTTATACTTCACGTCACCTTGGAAGAGAAAAGAGACCAAAGCAGCGGCAGAATCTGTGCCGACCACATTTATGTCAATTGCGTGTCAAAGCCTATTGGCTCATTTATGGTTCTGAGTTGACTCAACGCAAAGGGCTCTGCGTTGCCTTGTCACCATCGTTGTTCTGTTACAGTTCTGTGCCGAGTGTGACCACGTTTGCGTAGCACAATTCAATTGCTTTGAGTGGAACTATCTACCCTTTGGCCACCCAGTTGAGTCTAGCGAATTTCTTTGTCAGACTTTAATTTTTTTTAACATTACTGTTAAAAGAGACACTGCATATTTCAACAAATTAGGTTTTGTTACAAACATATATATCAGAACTATTTACAAGGTTTCTGGGCAGTCAGTTTATGTTCTGTTAACGAGCAAACTTCTCATGACTGCCTAAATAGGCTACTGCCTGCTGACGAAATGCTGAATTTAAAACATTATTGATAGATCGGCACAGTACGATTGGTGAACTGTCTATACAGTGGACTAGCATGTTGCTAACACCGGCAAACACAACAAAGCTAGTAGACAAACTCAACCAATCACAGCCCTTGCGGTGTGTGTAAATGAGGAGGGCACTGGCAGTATGATGTGTGACGTGATTAATTTGCATTAAAAAAGAAGTAACTCGTTAAAATTTTTATAGTAATCACATGTTAAGTCAAAGTCACTTTCTTCATTTCTTCATTTCTTTCCACATCTCTTCACATGTACTTGACATACAAAGGAATCAAAATTACGTTTCCCACTATCCCATGTGTGTACTACTACCTAACATTGCAGTTTCCAGTGTGCAGTGTCCAGTGAGTCCTGGTGCCTCTGCTGGCAGGGAGTGGGGAAGGGAAAGAGTTCAGCAGACTCACAGCCTGGTGGATGAAGCTGTTGGCGAGTCTGGTAGTGCGGGAGGGGAGGCTCCTGTACCTCTTTCCAGAGGGCAGGAGACTGAACAGACTGTGTGCTGGGTGGCATCGCTGACAATTGTGATGGCTTTTCGGGTGAGGCGGGTAGTGTACAGGTCTTGCAGGGAGGGGAGTGATGCACCAATGATCCTCTGAGCTGTCCTCACGATGCGTTGTAGAGCCTTCCTGTTGTAGTCAGTGCAGCTCCCACCCCACACAGTGATGCAGCTGGTAAGGATGCTCTCTATGGTTCCTCTGTAGAATGCAGTCATGATGGGTGGTGGAGTACTTGCCCACTTCAATTGCAGGAAGTAGAGACGCTGCTGTGCTTTCTTGGCCAGTGATGCAGTGTTGGTGGTCCAGGTGAGGTCGTCGCTGATGTGCTCCCCCAGGAACTTGGTGCTGCTCACCGTCTCCACTGCAGCACCGTCGATGGTCAGTGGGGGGTGTTGGGTGTGGCCCCTCTGGAAGCTGACCACAATCTCTTTGGTCTTGCTGACGTTTAGCAGGAGATTGTTGCCTTTGCACCATCTGGTCAGAAGATCCACCTCTTTCCTGTAGTGGGTCTCGTCGCCGTTGGTGATGAGGCCCACCAGTGTTGTGTCATCCGCAAACTTCACTAGGTGGTTGGAGCTGTGGGTTGGTGTGCAGTCATGCGTCAGCAGGGTGAAGAGGATTGGACTGAGTACACAGCCTTGTGGGGCCCCTGTGCTCAGGGTTCCAGCAGCCAGTTGCAGAGGGAGGTGCTGAGGCCCAGTTTGTCCAGCTTGCAGATGAGTTGCTGTGGTATTATGGTATTGAATGCTGAGCTGAAGCATTCAACAGCATTCTCACATATGAGTCTTTCTTGTCCAGGTGGGTGAGGGCTGGGTGGAGGGCAGAGCAGATTGCATCCTCTGTAGATCGTTTCGCTCTGTACGCGAACTGGTACGGGTCCAGGCTGGGGGGCAGGGTGGATTTAATGTGTGAAAGGACTAGTCGTTCAAAGCACTTCATGATGATGGGTGTCAGTGCCACAGGACGGTAGTTGTTGAAGCAGGATGGTGATGGTTTCTTCGGCACTGGTATGATGGTTGCAGCTTTGAAGCCTGATGGCACAATGGCTTGACTCGGGTGTTAAAGATATCTGTGAAGACATGGTAACATTGTCAGCACTAATATATATATATACAGTATATATGTGCAAAAGTCATCCTATAGGCAATTCCATGCAAAAGTCAAAAAGTAACCAAACATAACCAGCCTAAAAACTGTTAAAATGTTCACTTAGGTCTGTATTTTATTGTATGATGCACCTTCTGACGGATTTGTACAGATATCTTATTCTTACATCCTTTACAGATTGCATTTCTTACATCATTTATGAGTGCACCAATACAGGAACATACATTTATCAGAGCTGAAGAATGCAAACTTGTGACAAAATTACATAATTTCTCAATTTCCAAGATCCCAAAGGCATGATGGAGCTGTAGTTGGCTTGGCTTGCTTTAACAGGACAGTTATGTCATTTCAAAGCCGTTTTGTTTTTTGAGTCCATGAATTCCAAAGAAATGTCACGTCCATAATGAATTTGAGGTTGAGTTTACACTGCTCAAAAGGTGTTGAGGGAAGAATGTTCATATCAATGTAGGGGAGAACAGGGTCAAATGAGCGGAAGGGGAACCATTCTTCTTAGTCTGTACAAAAAAGCAAATGCATGACAAATGTGGAAGAAAAAGTTCTATGTAAAATTGTGATGTTTTGCACTCTGGGTAAGTTAAGGCGATTTAGAAAAAAATGAATAGAATAATATTCAGATCCATTATATCTCAGGCAGTGCTCTTACAAGCCATTATGTGATGACACAAAATGACATACAAAATCATGAATGTGAACCTAACCAGTTGTTTTCCAAAATTGTGGTAGTGGGGTAAAATGATCTATCAGGTCAGGGGTAAGTTAAGCCTATTCAAATGCCCTATGTCCATAAAACATGAAAGAACAATCTGTTAAATGGACAGAGGGCTGTTGTGTTTTCACAGAGACATCCCCAAACAACACATTTTAAAGATGCAAAAGGAATTTTTTTTTTCTTAGGTTGATTATACGGTCAGGTAGTGCAAATTGAACGGACTGCAAAAAAGGCCATATTCCTACCTGCCTTAATAACTCCTAAAATACTTCTATTTTGCTATATCTCAGCCATATATGCTGTTTGCTACCATTCTGTCTTGTTTGGAAAAAATGAAGATGATTTTCAATAAAATATCTCTCACCAAGCGCATGAGGCGCACCTTGAATATCAATTGTAGCCTATTATTTTTGCTGTTAATGTAGGCCAACCATTTCAAGCACTGCATGCAGTCTTGCTGAGAAACTTTCCAAGAAATTGCCACACTGGAGGATCCCTGTGAGATGAGGCTGCAGGCAGCAGTGCCAGTGGCTTGTCTGGGGTAAAGAGAAGCGCAGATGAGCTGCAGCTCCACAGCTGTAAATGCTGATAGTGTTACTCCATGATTACTGTCAACCTGTGATGTTCAGTAACATTTTCATGACCGTGGAGGTCTAATTGGAGAGGTGTGCCTGAGCTCCGCACCTGCTGGTACCACTGCTAAGGCCTTAATGTAATACTTTTAAAATGAACACAGCGCTTTTAGAATGCCTATTGCATTTAGTGAGCTCCTCTCAGAAAGACAGCCTTAAAGCTACATACTCACCCAGGCATCAAATTACCAAACCTACTTTTTCAATCGGTAGATTGAAATTCACCATTCTCACTTGTGTGTAGTTTTTGAAAGCCTGGTTCAGACATGTCACATCCGCTACGCAAATATGTCACATCCGTAACATAAATATGTCACATCCGTATCGTAAATATGTCCCATCCGCTACACAAATATGTCCCATCCGCTACCCAAATATATCCCATCCGTAACGTCAGTTTTCCCAAAATAACTTATTTTATAAGTTTACAAGCAAATGATTCTGATGTTTCTATGTGAACTTCACAGACTTTCAGTTCAGATGTTCAGTTGTCACTTCATAATGCCAATTAAAAGGCTCATTTTCTTATAATGTAAATCATCATATATATGAAAAGGCTCATACTCTTATGATGTAAAGCATAATATACATTTGTCCTGCAGTTTGCCTGCAACTGTCTTTTTCCTGATGAGCAGAAACACCTCTCATGGCTGCATGCTGAGTGTGAGTATGTATGTGTGTGTTTGCAGATGCTGTGTGTGTTTGTGAGGTGGACAGGACTGTGATGATCTGTGTATCTGTGCATCTGTGTATTTTCCTGATTTTCAGAAACACCTCTACTGACTGTGTGCTGCCTGGAGTGCTAGAATGTGCTGTTTGGAAGGCAGGGTACAGCATGTTTATGGAGACAGTGCATTTCAAACACAGAGGCAATTGATATTAATTATATTCATTAGTGTACTAATGAGCACACTGACAAAGTAAATAAAACACATAGGGAGTAAACACAAGCACAGAGGCTTTAAGGGCAAATTCAAAAGTGAAGTACAGCATTATACCATTATGACAGTTAAGGACATAAGAAAAGAGTGAATCTGCTTAAAAGGAGGTTCACTTTGTCGGTCAGCTTATTCCACATTTCAAACTGGCAACAGTTGAAGCACTTTGGGTATTAGACAGAAACAGACAGAGGCAGAAACACAGTTTAGCTCATAACAACAACTACACTATTTCTCCACTATGTGTAGTTCATACAACTACACTATTTCTCTAGTCATGTGACACATGCGTGCAGCACTTAATCATGTCCAATCAGGTAATTGATCAATAACACTTTTTATGAACCGGTATTCATAAAGCATTATAAACACATTCATAAATGGTTAGAATGCAATCACAAAGTCTTATAACTACTGTTATTAGTGTTCATAACAGTTTATGCATTCTCATGACTGAATCATGCCTTTGAGGTTATTGATCCTGTTCACAGTACGTGCGGGGATGGGGGGATCCCCTCCTGGAACCAAAAAACTCTTCTTGGATCTGCATGGCCATAGAGTTTCATTTGGCTTGGTGTGCCAGGAGTTGTTAACCAAAATTAACAATTTGCTCCGCTCAGTTCGTGCCTAACAACTCCACTCAGCTGTGCTATATTCACAGTGTAGAATGGCTTCTTGGAATTTTTGTGTTTTAGTCAGAGAAAGTCATGGAAATGTCAGGGAATTTTAAGTATGACCTGCAGTGGGAATCCTGTTTTAA
>PYXC01002467.1:397500-400000 GCA_015244755.2 Tenualosa ilisha | reverse complement strand
TGTCTGTCTCAATCTACCTGCGTGTCTCAGTCTCTCTGTCTCAGTCTGTCTCAGTCTACCTACATGTCTCAGTCTGTCTGTCTCAGTTTGCATGTCTCAGTCTGCCTGTCTGTCTGTCTCAGTCAGTCTCAGTCTGCCTTAATCTCGTTTGGGCCAGCATACTCCTCTCTTCCCCTGCTCTGTTAAAACATGTCCTGGACTAGCGTCAAACTACAGCACATAATGGCCATGAGCTTTAACTAGATGATCGCCCTGCAATTTGTCTGCTACCAAATTTGCCCAGTAGAACTGCAATGTCAAAATTGGTGTAAGGATCCCATTGTATCTTTGTCAGGACAAATCCCAACAGACACAGACACACACACACACACACACACACACACACACACACACACACACACACACACACACACACACACACACACAGCAAGCAGCCCCTTGGACTCAGAGAGGTAGGAGGAAGCTGCAGACACACACACACACACACACACACACACACACACACACACACGCACACACACACACACACACAAGGAGGGGCTGAATCAGATTCAAGTGACTGAAGCAGACTAAAGTGAATTAGATGAAACTAAACTAAACTGAGTCAGACTGAATCAGAGTAAGTAAGTCTGAATCAGACTGAAGTGAATTAGATGAAACTAAACTAAACTGAGTCAGACTGAATCAGAGTAAGTAAGTCTGAATCAGACTGAAGTGAATTAGATGAAACTAAACTAAACTGAGTCAGACTGAATCAGAGTAAGTAAGTCTGAAGCAGACTGAAGTGAATTAGATGAAACTAAACTAAACTGAGTCAGACTGAATCAGAGTAAGTAAGTCTGAATCAGACTGAAGTGAATTAGATGAAACTAAACTAAACTGAGTCAGACTGAATCAGAGTAAGTAAGTCTGAATCAGACTGAAGTGAATTAGATGAAACTAAACTAAACTGAGTCAGACTGAATCAGACTGAAGTGACTCTAAATCATACTGACGTGTCTACAAATATCTGGAGGTAAACATGCCACTCTGGACTTACAGTGTGTGTGTGTGTGTGTGTGCACGCTCTCAATATCTAAGCCGCTCCTGCCTGAGGCTTAGTCAAGCCGCTCTGCCTCCCTCACAGTGTGTGTGTGTGTGTGTGTGTGTGTGTGTGTGTGTGTGTGTGTGTGTGTGTGTGTGTGTGCAAACTCACACATGTACATGTGGGTAATTGCAATGTTTTGTCATATTTTGGGAAGGTCATTAAAACTGGTCAGCCATGCTTGACTTTAGCACACACCACGCTCTCTCACACACACACACACACACACACACACACACACACACACACACACACACACCCACGCCCAAAAGAGCACTGGATTTCTGAGGACCACAAGAGCTTAATGACCACAAACACAAACCCCTAAACAGCACACACTCCACTACACACACACACACAAACACTGTTAAATTCACACACTACACTAACCACACACACACACACACACACACACACAGCTAAATTCACACACTACACTAACACACACACACATGCAAACATTGCTAATCTCACACACTACACTAATTCCACACACACATACACACACACACACACACACACACAAACACTACTCTAAGGCTGGTATATTATCTTCTTCTTGTGGGATTTTGTCATGGCATTTCTTTTGGATAGCAAGTTAGCTCTGCATAGCTTAGCATGTAGCCAAAGGAGTATAAAGACATATTTGCATTACACAGTACTCAGTTTACGCAGTTTGTAAACAGCAATATTCTCACAGGCATGGGCCACACTTAAACCAGGTCACTGTCACAAGGTGTGGCAACTGTAACAAAGTCTCAGCTTTGACTTCAGCCTGAAAGTGCAGGACTGTTTGGACTTCCTGAGCCAGTATGGAAAGTTACAAAAAAGAATCAGCTGATGATTTGAAATGTTTGTCCATCTTTGAGAAAATAAATAAACTAAACTACTAAATAGCTATTTCTACTTGTGTACTTTGAAACCTGCAACCATGACATTCTCTACTAGATGTGTACATATTGCCAGACTCGCTCTGGTCACGTGACTGAAAATGGTGAGTACTAGCAGGGGATGGTTAGCGGGCGAATGACTGAGCTAAACGCATCAGACACCAGCTCACACATATACAAGCTTCTCTTTCGACAGAAGATCCCCTCTCACACACATTTACGAATTTAAACACATGCACAATGTGCTCTCCCATTAGAGAGCTGCTTCACACACACACACACACACACACACACACCACACACACACATTCATGCATTCACAAACATGCACAATGTTCTCTGCCTCACACACACACACACACACACATTTGAGTTCATAAATTGCCCTGATGAAAGCTGAATTTGCTGCAGCTGAGATGTTTTCTGTGGCCGTGTGGCTGAATTTCAGCAGTGTGTTAGTGAATTGTAGTGAAAAGGCTGCAAACTCGGCCCAGTGAATGGGAGATGACAGCAGAGGTTACCTTGA
>PYXC01002467.1:380000-395000 GCA_015244755.2 Tenualosa ilisha | reverse complement strand
TCACACACACCCGCATCACACAGACGTCACACACACCTCTGCTGTCAGCCGACTCACACTTCTCTGCTATCTCTGTGCGTGTGTGTGTGTGTGTTAGCATATGTGTACTGGGTGTGTGAGTGTGCATCTGTGTGTGTGTGTGTGTGTGCACTAGTTCATGCTTCAAAATCTGAGGAAATAAAATGTGCACATAGACAAGCCTCTCTTCACGTGGTGTGCAGAGGACCAGGATCACAAGGTGTACGGCCGGATCCCGTGGGACTCGCCTCTGCGGCAGTGGTCTGGCGGGATCCCAGCGAGCGCCTAAGCAGCTGACGAGATCAGGGCTGATCTAACTGCTCTGGCAGAGATCTAGGCCTGATCCTGTGAGACCAGAGGAAGGAGCTCCAGGTGAATGCAGCAGGAGAGCGTGTTGCCCAAGGTCGCTAGTCGCTGCAGATGCTCGGGGTCAGTGTGGAAATGGAGCCTGCAGTTGCAGATGCTCCTGGTTTAGTGCAGGAAAGAGACTCTACAGTCGCAGATGCTCGTGAGTGGGGAGAAGATTAGGTTCAGAGACTCAAACGGGTGCGGCTTAAAAGACTATGAATGACAGACCTGACGTCAGGGATTTGCGAAATTTGGAGAACACTGGCATGATGTACTTTTCGTTTGGGCACAGGTTTGATTTACGAACACTGTACTAGTCTGCATCTCTGCCTCAGCACTGCCACAGAGTTCATCTCTCTTTCTTTTCATTTCATAATATATTAAAGTTCTTTCAAAAATAAAATCAAACAATCAAACTTAATTCTGTGCAGCTAATGCTGCTAATTACTCCATTCGTCATTATCATTGATCAATGCGGGTCATTATCATTGATCAATGCGGGTCATTATCATTGATCACTGCTCTGTTCTGAGATGAACCAACCATCACAACTGTCTTGTGACAAAAGTAGTCTATCAGCTCTGTTAGCGCCAATCTGCCTGGATCTCTCCTTCGCTCTGTATACAACACAGCAATGTGACAAACAGCTGGTTGCGTCTAGAAGCTTAGTTGCTTATTGTTAAACTCATTGTGATAACGGTTACAAAACTAGCCTGATATTTTACGATGGGGCTGTGGTTAGATGGCTAACGCTATTGCCCACATTCAGTTTATGAAATGTTAGCATGCTAGATGTTAAAGAACCATTCCCTCTCACTAAGATAATGTCTATGAAAACTAAATATGACTGATCTTCTTTTGATTCCCATGACAATCATGTTAAGTCAACAAAATAAAAGTGGTGAAGCCAGTAAGACTGATTCCAGGCTAGCTCTCCTTGTCACTCTATCACTAGGTCAGGGTAGGCTACTAGTGTATGGTGCAAAGTAGAAAACTTTATTAAAACATCATTGTAGTGGTAACAGCATTCTACTTAAATATTTACATTTCATTAGAATTGATCTGGGTTACATTGATATTTATTGACTCTGTCTTGCCCAAAGCATGCGGTTCTGTCTATCTGTGTTCCATGCATTCACATGGAACCATCAGTCACTTCCAGGAACTATTTGAAGTTTACATCTTTGGCCCCTTGTTGTCTCTCTGTTTGGTTCTGGATTAGATTCCCTCCCTTGGTGAGCTAGAGCGCAGGTTCTTCCAGCCTGTTTCCATGGTGACAGCACAGCTGTGAAGAGCAGAAAAGGCTGCTCTCCTCTCTGTGCCTCATTAGCCAGAAAACACTGAAAGACGACATCCCAGAATAATCAGACATGGATCAGATGCATGCAGAGATTAAGGCACTGACCTCACAGGATCCCATAGAAACAGAGCACCAACAGGCCAGACCAGGTGGGACCCACCTGGGACCACTGCGTGCAGATGAAAGGGTCCATCTGAGAGGGCAGAGTCTGGAGATTAAAGGGTTAATGAGAGAAGTTTATGGTCAGAAAGGGTTAAAGTCATGACGTGCACTGATTTCCATTAACCAACTGACACATGCATAAGCAGCGCAGAACACACACTCTGACACATGCATAAGCAGCGCAGAACACACACTCTGACACATGCATAAGCAGCACAGAACACACACTCTGACACATGCATAAGCAGCGCAGAACACACACTCTGACACATGCATAAGCAGCGCAGAACACACACTCTGAGAGCTGGTGTCAAAGAGTGGATTTCAACCTGCAGGCAGTCAAAAGAAATGTGAAGTTTGTGTAAGTTGTATAAGAGTGTGTGTGTGTGTGTGGTCTCCTTGTGTAAAACTCTGTGTGTGAAGTGTGTTTTTGTGGAATAAATAATGTGTGTGTCAGGGGGAACTCCTTGTGAAAGCGAGAGTGTGTGTGTGGGAGAGTGTAAGTGAAAAATGTTTGGATAAGAGGATCAGCAAAAATATGTGGAGCTGCATAGTGTAGTATGCAGTAGAATCATAGTGTAGTATGCAGTAGAATCATAGTGTAGTATGTAGTAGAAGCATTGTGTGGTATGCAGTGAGTCATAGTGTAGCATGCAGTAGAATCAGTGTAGTATGCAGTGAGTCATAGTGTAGTATGTAGTAGAATCACAGTGTAGTATGCAGTAAGTCATAGTGTAGTATGCAGTGAGTCATAGTGTAGTATGCAGTAGAATCATGGTGTAGTATGCAGTAGAATCATAGTGTAGTATGTAGTAGAAGCATAGTGTGGTATGCAGTGAGTCATAGTGCAGTATGCAGGAGAATCATAGTGTAGTATGTAGTAGAATCATAGTGTGGTATGCAGTGAGTCATAGTGTAGTATGCAGTAGAATCATAGTGTAGTATGCAGTAAGTCATAGTGTAGTATGCAGTGAGTCCTAGTGTAGTATGCAGTAGAGTCAGTGTAGTATGCAGTAAGTCATAGTGTAGTATGCAGTGTCATAGTGCAGTATGCAGGAGAATCATAGTGTAGTATGTAGTAGAATCATAGTGTAGTATGCAGTAGAATCATAGTGTAGTATGCAGTAGAATCACAGTGTAGTATGTAGTAGAAGCATAGTGTGGTATGCAGTGAGTCATAGTGTAGTATGCAGTAGAATCATAGTGTAGTATGTAGTAGAAGCATAGTGTGGTATACAGTGAGTCATAGTGTATGCAGTAGAATCATAGTGTAGTATGTAGTAGAATCATAGTGTAGTATGCAGTGAGTCATAGGGTAGTATGCAGTAGAATCATAGTGTAGTATGCAGTGAGTCATAGTGTAGTATGCAGTAGAATCATAGTGTAGTATGCGGTGAGTCATAGTGTAGTATGCAGTAGAATCATGGTGTAGTATGTTGTAGAATCATAGTGTAGTATGTAGTAGAAGCATAGTGTGGTATGCAGTGAGTCATAGTGTAGTATGCAGTAGAACCATAGTGTAGTATGCAGTGAGTCATAGTGTAGTATGCAGTGAGTCATAGTGTAGTATGCAGTAAGTCATAGTGTAGTATGCAGTAGAATCATAGTGTAGTATGCAGTAGAGTCATAGTGTAGTATGCAGTAAGTCATAGTGTAGTATGCAGTGTCATAGTGCAGTATGCAGGAGAATCTTAGTGTAGTATGTAGTAGAATCATAGTGTAGTATGCAGTAAGTCATAGTGTAGTATGCAGTGAGTCATAGTGTAGTATGCAGTAAGTCATAGTGTAGTATGCAGTAGAATCATAGTGTAGTATGCAGTAAGTCATAGTGTAGTATGCAGTGTCATAGTGCAGTATGCAGTGTCATAGTGCAGTATGCAGGAGAATCTTAGTGTAGTATGTAGTAGAATCATAGTGTAGTATGCAGGAGAATCATAGTGTAGTATGCAGTGTCAGTACAGTATGCAGGAATATCATAGTGTAGTATGTAGTAGAATCATAGTGTAGTATGCAGTGAGTCATAGTGTAGTATGTAATAGAATCACTGTAGTATGTAGTAGAATCATAGTGTAGTATGCAGTGAGTCATAGTGTAGTATGCAGTAGAATCATAGTGTAGTATGCAGTAGAATCATAGTGTAGTATGTAGTAGAATCATAGTGTAGTTTGCCGTAAGTCATAGTGTAGTATGCAGTGAGTCATAGTGTAGTATGCAGTAGAATCATAGTGTAGTATGTAGTAGGATCATAGTGTAGTTTGCAGTGAGTCATAGTGTAGTATGCAGTAGAATCATAGTGTAGTATGTAGTGAGTCATAGTGTAGTATGCAGTAGAATCATAGTGTAGTATGTAGTAGAATCATAGTGTAGTTTGCCGTAAGTCATAGTGTAGTATGCAGTGAGTCATAGTGTAGTATGCAGTAGAATCATAGTGTAGTATGTAGTAGAATCATAGTGTAGTTTGCAGTGAGTCATAGTGTAGTATGCAGTGAGTCATAGTGTAGTATGTAGTAGAATCATAGTGTGGTATGCAGTGAGTCATAGTGTAGTATGCAGTAGAATCATAGTGTAGTTTGCAGTAAGTCATAGTGTAGTATGCAGTAGAATCATAGTGTAGTATGCAGTAAGTCATAGTGTAGTATGCAGTGAGTCATAGTGTAGTATGTAGTAGAATCATAGTGTAGTATGCAGTAGAATCATAGTGTAGTATGCAGTGAGTCATAGTGTAGTTTGCAGTAAGTCATAGTGTAGTATGCAGTGAGTCATAGTGTAGTGTGCAGCAGAATCATAGTGTAGTATGCAGTAAGTCATAGTGTAGTATGCAGTGAGTCATAGTGTAGTATGTAGTAGAATCATAGTGTAGTATGCAGTAGAATCATAGTGTAGTATGTTGTAGAATCATAGTGTAGTATGCAGTGAGTCATAGTGTAGTATGTAATAGAATCACTGTAGTATGTAGTAGAATCATAGTGTAGTATGTAGTAGAATCGTAGTGTAGTATGCAGTAGAATCATAGTGTAGTATGCAGTAGAATTTAGTATGTAGTGTTGCATTGTAAGTCCAAATGTCATGACTGGTCTAAATGTCAGGGAACAACAGAAGAATGTCATTCACTTTACATTCATCCCCCAACATTCCCTCTCTCTGTCACACACACACACACACACACACACACAGAAACACACACTCATATACCATGTACACATTCACACACAGAAACACAAACTTATTTACAGTGTACACATTCACACACACACACACACACACACAGAAATACACACTCATATACAGTGTACACATTCACACACACACACACACACACACACAGAACACACACTCATATACTGTGTACACATTCACATTCACACACACACACACACACACACACACACACACACACACACACACATTCACACTGCTTTATACTCTTTATACTATATGCTGTCACCTGTGGGTTCTCATCTAAAGTACATTATTATACAACATCACTCCCTCCTCCCTTCCTGCCCCTATCACTCCCTCCTCCCTCCTCCTGCCCCTATCACTCCCTCCTCTCCTCCTCCTGCCCCTATCACTCCCTCTTCTCCTCCTCCTGCCCCTATCACTCCCTCCTCTCCTCCTCCCTGCCCCCATCACTCCCTCTTCTCCTCCTCCCTGCCCCATCCCACTAGACAAAAGCACAGCCTATCAAATGTTGATCACATTCCTTGCCTGTCAGGACAGCAAAGACCAGTGGATCAACGGAGATCAGTGGAGACCTGCGGAGATTAATGGAGATCAATGGAGACCAGTGGAGATTAGTAAAGATCAGTGGAAGCCAGTGGAGACGATTGGAGATCAGTGGAGATTAATGGAGATCAGTGGAGCTCAATAGAGACCAGTGGAGATTAGTGGAGATTAAAGGAGACAGCAGAGATCAATGGATACTAGTGGGGATTAATGGAGAACAATGGGGACCAGTGGAGATTAAAGGAGAATAGTGGAGATTAATGGAGACCAATGGGGACTATTGGAGATTAATGGAGACTATTGGAGATTAATGAAAATTGATGGAGACTATTAGAGTTTAATGGAGATTAATGGAGACTATTGAAGATTAATGGAGGCTATTGGAGATCAATGGAGATTAATGGAGACCAGTTTTATGCTGATTCTATGAATTTTATTTGAATTTGATTCAGATTTAAACCAAATGCTCCTGTTATGTGTGTGTGTGTGTGTGTGTGTGTGTGTGTGTGTGTGTAGGATGTGTGATTTTATGTCTTGTGTGTGCGCATGTGCATTGCCTTCCTCATCATCATCCATTCTCATTCTCATCTTCATCTCTTCACAGATGCCACAGAGTGTGTGTGTGTGCGTGTGTGTGTGTGACAGAGAGACAAAAAGAGACAGTGTGTGTATGTGTGTGTGAAAGAGAGAGAGAGAGTGTGTGTCTGTGTGTGAAACAGAGAGAGAGAGAGAGAGAGAGTGTGCGTGTGTGTGTGCGTGTGTGTGTGTGTGTGTGTGAAAGAGAGAGGGAGAGAGTGTATCCTTAGGGAGAAGAACAAGACAGGTATTTATGACCCCAGTTTTATGGAGAATAGAAATAACCACACCTTACTAATGACCTTCCCTCTGAAAACTGCAGTCACTGTTAAATACTCAGTGATTCTGTCATTTGGTTCCTCGTATTCTACTGATTTGGAAGGAAATACATTTTCGTTTTGCTCCACAGTACAAGCCAGTAGAGCTCGAACCCTAACCCTAATTCTCTGCTAAGGACTGAACCCTCTGCCCTCTCCTAACCCTGTACTTAGAACCAACCCACTGCTGAGAACCTGCGAAGAACCTAAGGTTATGCTAAGAACCTAACTCACTGCTAACAACCTGCTGAGAACCTAACCCTTTGCTGAGAACCAAACCCTCTGCTAAGAACCTTAGCCTCTGCTGAGAACCTAACTCTCTGCTGAGAACCTGCTGAGAACCTAACCATTAGCTGAGAATCTGAGAACTTGCTAAGAACCTAACCTACTGCTGAGAACCTAACCCTCTGTTGAGAACCTAACCCGCTGCTGAGAACCGAACCTTCTGCTGAGAACCTGCAAAGAGCCTATCCCTTGATAGCAATCATTTTAGAAGTATATTCTGTCTCAGACAGCCAGGGGCCGACACCATTTGCATGGCACAGAAACCATAGGAATCATCCTGCCCTGGTGATCAATGTAAATTAACTGCTGGCACCCCTGTGGCTGGGGAGAACCTTTTGTTTGTATTTACATTGGAAAGACCTTACCTCAGATAGATTTGGAATGTATTTCTGTATGTAATGAAATGTGAATGTATTCATGTTTGGTATCATTTTTATTGTCTCAGTACAAGGAGTGTAATAATCGAAGTGTATGACTTGTCAGAAAAACCCTTATGTAACATTTCTGGATCTTGGTATAAACATACAACTGGATAGCTACTTGGAAATGCTAATTGCCATATGTGTGTCCTTGGGCCATTAGAACAGAGTGGCGCCAGGTAAAGAACCAACCACCTTCCATTGTACTTCCTTCAACTGTATGCTAACTGTATGCAACTCCCCTCAGTTAAGTTTATTTAAGTGGAACACTTTCATTGTTTAAGTTAGATTTAATGGTGGATGCTTTGGGGCTGAAACCCTTAAGTCTCCCTTGACGTGTGCCATTGTAACGATGAAACCTGTTTCCTGAAGTTCCGGAGTCTGCCACCAGTCTGCAATTCTTCCTACAAACTAATTACTTTTACCTTCTGCTGAGAACATGTAAAGAACCTAGCCCCCTGCTGAGAACCTAAACCTTTGCTGAGAATCTGAGAACTTGCTAAGAACCTAACCTGGGACATGTTCAAGGAAGCAGAAACCAAAAACAACATCATAGATGTCGCAGAGTACACAGACACTGTGACCTCCTACATCACCAAATGCATCGATGACGTGACCCACATGAGGAGCGTCACCAGTCAGCTAACCGGAAGCCTCGGCTAACAGGGGACGTCCACAGGCTGCTGAGGGCCAGAAACAAGGCCTTCAAAGCTGGAGACGAATCAGGCCTGAGAACAGCGAGAGCCAACCTGTCCCGTGGCATCAAGAAAGCAAAACAAGATTACACTAACAAGATAACGTCCCACTTCAAGGACAGCAAGGATGCACATAGTCTGTGGCAGGGCATCCAGGCCATTACAGACTACAAACCTGCACCACGGAGCTGTGAGAGCGACATCACTCTGCTCAACAACCTGAACAGCTTCTTTCCAGCCTCTGTGCCTGTCTGCTGCCAGCGTGAAGAGGACACTCTCCGCCATCAATACCCGCAAAGCAGCGGGTCCGGACAACATCCCTGGTAGGGTGCTGAAGGACTGTGCAGAGGAGCTGAAAGATGTCTTCACAGACATCTTTAACACCTCCCTGAGCCAAGCCATTGTGCCATCAGGCTTCAAAGCTGCCACCATCATACCAGTGCCGAAGAAACCATCACCATCCTGCTTCAACGACTACCGTCTTGTGGCACTGACACCCATCATCATGAAGTGCTTTGAACGACTAGTCCTTTCACACATTAAATCCACCCTGCCCCCCAGCCTGGACCCGTACCAGTTCGCATACAGAGCGAAACGATCTACAGAGGATGCAATCTGCTCTGTCCTCCACCCAGCCCTCACCCACCTGGACAAGAAAGACTCATATGTGAGAATGCTGTTCATAGACTTCAGCTCAGCATTCAATACCATAATACCACAGCAACTCATCTGCAAGCTGGACAAACTGGGCCTCAGCATCTCCCTCTGCAACTGGCTGCTGGATTTCCTCAGCCAGGGGCCGCAAGCGGTGCGTGTTGGCAACATCATCTCCAACAGCATAACCCTGAGCACAGGGGCCCCACAAGGCTGTGTACTCAGTCCAATCCTCTTCACCCTGCTGACACATGACTGCACACCAACCCACAGCTCCAACCACCTAGTGAAGTTTGCGGATGACACAACACTGGTGGGCCTCATCACCAACGGTGTTACAGCCATTTTGATATTTCCAGGTTTTTTGTTTTTTGACAAACATATTTTCTTGCTTCTGAAAACCTAAAATTTAAGTAGTATGAAGAAACAAGAGTTTTGTGTTTTACGCTGCACCATTGTCATGATGACCTCAAAGGTCAGAGGTTATATAGCTGCAGCTCTGAGTGGAGGGGGGGATGGAAAATGCAGCCCAGTTGCTCAAACTATTTTTTGACCATACTTTATGTTACAGGTTTATCATTTCAATTACTTCTTCCTTTTCAACTAGTTTTCATTCATATTTTTTCTCAAATGGAATCAATAAATTATTTTGTGTTCTGTGTTTTGTGTGGAGTATGCGTTCAAGCTGAATCTAGGCCAGTGTTTTTCATCACCTATCGAAGTAATGGAAATAGTCACTACAAAACGTCAAAAATAGTAAGGATTGACTCATGTGGACAATTGGACTTTGGAAAAGCTACACTAATCATCAAATCTGGGATCAACGTCACTATTCGTGAGTAACATGGATTAAAAATAACGTCGGGCCGCCGAGCCAAAAAGTTGAAGAAAAATGGAAGAACAATGTGTGGACGATGAGGAAACGGTGGCTGAGAAAGAAAAGAAATTGTTTCAATTGATCGGATCTCGCCGAGGAAGGTTGGCTGTTCTTACAAGAAAACGCAGTGAAATAGACGCTCTTATTGAGGCCGGCGATACAAAAGAAGAAGTTAAAACACAGGTTTGGGATTTTATTCGTTATTTGGATGGATTTCATGAAATACAAAAAACTGCACAAGCTTTATTGCCGGAAGACGAAAAGGCTTACGATCAAAACGACTGGTATGAGCCGAAAGTATCACGTTTTAAAGAGTTTCTTAATGGCATCCAACTATGCTAAAAGCTGACGAAGTGGAAGTTGATTTAGTTGAAAAAGAAATTGCTGATGTGCACAGTAAACGTGAGGAGTCCGTTTCGCCCCATGACAGTGTTTCACAGGCCGCAGCAAAGCCGCTCAGCAGAGTCTCCAGTCGGAGCAGCAAAGCCTCTGATGCGCTTTCAGAAGCGCGCGTGCAACGCGCTGTATTAATGGCACAAACGCAATCTATAGACAAAGAACTGGAGCTTGAAATGGAGGAATTGCGAATAAAATCAGCAAAGAGAAAACATCAACTGAAAGCTAAAATAGCTGAAGCCGAAGCTACCATTCGCGTGCTTTCTGATGCTGGACTTTTGCCTGCTCATCTCGCTACGCCATCTGGTACTTCGACGGAATACATCATTCCAACAACAAAAAGAAAAGTTCAAACAAAGCAACACGTATTCCCTCTTCACAGTAGCACACATAAATACAAACTCGACTCTACTGAAGCTGAGCTTAAAACAGAACATCAAGGCTCATTCTCAACAGACCCCACTAAACAAATGCCAGTCCAACGGGTTATGAAGAAATCGCCACAATACAGCTCAAACTATAGCAACTCCTTGCTTGACGTTATGAAAAAACAAAACGAAATTACAGAATTGCTT
Source organism: Tenualosa ilisha (assembly GCA_015244755.2). Classification (NCBI taxonomy): domain Eukaryota; kingdom Metazoa; phylum Chordata; class Actinopteri; order Clupeiformes; family Clupeidae; genus Tenualosa; species Tenualosa ilisha. Next base: position 384,652 of record PYXC01002467.1, on the reverse strand, counting down.
GTAAAGCAGCATGCATTGTCTCAGCTACCACAAAGAGAAATACATGTTTTCCATGGAGACCCACTTGAGTTCAGAATTTTTTTGAAATCCTTCGAACAAACAATTGAAACAAAAACTGACAATATGCAACAAAGGCTTTACTACTTGGAACAGTATACATCTGGAGAGCCTAGGAACCTTGTGCGAAGCTGCTTTCATCTACCACCAGACAGAGGATACAAGGAGGCCAAAGAACAGCTTGAATGGCATTTTGGAAATGAAATTAAGGTTGCATCTGCTTTCTTGGACAAGGCATTGAAGTGGCCTGCTGTTAAGGCAGAGGATGCGTTAGGCCTCAGGTCATATGCAATATTCTTGAAAAGCTGCCACAACACCATGCGAGAAATGGATTACACTGTGGATCTTGAAACACCTTCCAACTTAAAGGTCGTTGTTTCAAAATTACCTTTGAAACTCAGAGAGAAATGGCGAGCTGTAGTTAGTAACATTTACGAGAAACACAAACAAAGAGCCACATTCAGAAATTTACTGGCCTTTATTGATAAGCAAGCATGAGTTATGCTGGATCCAATTTTTGGAGAATTACAGAACCCAGTAAATAAAGCACCAGAACCAAGACAAAGCAAAATCTACTCAAAAACAATAATAGGAAGCAGTTTTGCTACAGCTGTTGCATCAATGTCTGAACAAACAAAGGTACAATCACAGCCTAATGAACAGTCTTCAAATGTTACCAGTTCAAGTGCATTTACAAAACCATGCATGTTCTGCAACAGAAACCACCCCATGCACCTGTGTGAAACATTTCAAAATAAACCGAACAATGATAAAGTGGAGTTCTTCAGGGATAAAGGACTATGCTTTGGATGCTTGCAGAAGGGACATATAAGCAAAAACTGTCAGAGACGCCTGTCGTGCAACATCTGTAAACAAAACCATCCAACAATTCTGCACATACAAGTCAAAGGAAATCAAAGAAAGTCTCAGTCTGAAACAAAGGCATTCACAAGTTCTGCAAATTCTGACGCAGTCCTCTCCTTGGCGACTGGTAGCAATACTGGGGCCTGAAAGAAAGAGTGTGCGCTGGCAATCATACCTGTAAAAGTAAAGTGGGATAAAGGAACAAACTGCATTGAAACATATGCTTTTTTGGATCCAGGGAGTTCGGCAACTTTTTGCACTGAGGATTTGGCCAAACAGCTTTCAGCCCCTGTAAAAAGAACAGAGATCCTCTTGAAAACAATGGGTCAAGAAAAAACATTGTCTACATTTAGAATTGCTGGCTTGGAAGTAGCCGCATTAGACAGTAACACTTTTCTCAAACTCCCCAATGTTTTTACTCAAAAAGAAATCACTGTGACACATGATGACATTCCCAAACTAAAACACATAAGAAAATGGCCTTACCTTAAGGAGGTCGACATCACGCCTATCGATGCCGGCATTGGGCTGCTGATAGGAGTCAATGCTCCGAGAGTGTTAGAGCCATGGAAGATTATCAACAGCGTTGCCAGTGGGCCTTATGCTGTAAAAACCCTTCTCGGCTGGGTTATTAATGGCCCACTAGGATTTGATGGAACAATGAATGATGCTTTCACTTCAGTCAATAGAATATCCATTGTCAATTTGGAAAATCTGTTGATAAAGCAGTATAATGAAGATTTTATAGAACACCAGTATGGAGAGCAGATTGAATTGTCACAGGATGACAAACAGTTTTTGGAGATTGTGTCTGATTCAGCTGAACTTAAGAGTGGTCATTACCACCTGAAACTTCCATTCCGTACAACAACAGGCAGATAGCCCATCAAAGGGCTCTTAATTTAAAAAGAAATTTCAAAAGAACCAAGAATTCTTTAATGAGTACAAGGCCTTTATGAATGAGGTTATGGCAAAAGGATATGCTGAAGTTGTTCCTCAGAGTGAGCTGCAGCCTGAAGCTGACAAGCTGTGGTACCTGCCACACCATGGTGTCTATCACCCACGCAAAAACAAGCTGCATGTGGTTTTTGACTGTGCAGCAGTTTATGGTGAAACATCTCTCAACAAGGAACTTCTCCAGGGTCCTGACTTGACCAACACGCTTCTTGGTGTGCTGCTTGGCTTCCGCTTGGGCCCCGTGGCATTCATCACTGAAATAGAAGGGATGTTTCATCAGGTTCGTGTGACAAAAGAACACGTCAACTTCTTGCGCTTCCTCTGGTGGCCTGATGGGGACATCTCCAAAGATCTTGTGGAGCACAGAATGTTGGTGCATATCTTTGGCGCAGTATCCTCACCCAGCTGTGCAACATTTGCCTTACAAAAAACTGCTGATGACCACCACCATGAATATTCAGAGGATGTCACAGACGCCATCAAGCATAATTTTTATGTCGATGACTGTCTCAAGGCAGTTGGCAGCACAAAGCAAGCATTGTCACTCTTTCATGAGCTTACTGAGTTATGTGCAAAAGGGGGTTTTCATCTAAACAAGTGGATCAGTAATGATCGCACAGTCCTCACTGCAATACCTAAGAAAGACAGAGCCAAAGAAGGACAAACTTTAGATCTGAGCAAGGAGCAGCTGCCTATGGAAAGAGCCCTTGGTGCTCAATGGAACGTGGAAAAGGATCAGTTTACTTCCAGCATAGCCATCAAGCCACACCAGATAACCAGAAGGGGAATTCTATCTGTTGTCTGTTCAGTCTATGACCCCCTAGGTTTCCCGGCTCCCATCACGCTGGTGGCAAAGCAGATCCTGCAAAGCTTATGTAAACTGAAATTGAGTTGGGATGAGAGAATCCCTCACGACATTGCACAGAACTGGGAAAGCTGGCATAACACGCTTCACCTTCTGGGCACTCTCGAAGTCAACAGAAGCTTTATCCCTTCAGGCTTTGGTCACATCACATTTGCACAGCTACACCACTTTTGTGATGCTAGTGAGGTGGGCTATGGCGCCGTGTCCTACCTTCGGCTCACAAACAGCCATGGTGATGTCTGTGTGTCCTTTGCCTTTGGAAAAGCCAGAGTGGCACCTCTCAAGTGCACAACCATCCCCAGAATGGAGCTCGCTGCAGCAGTCTTGTCTGCACGTCTAGACCATATGCTGAGAACAGAATTACATCGGCAGTTGTCAGACTCAGTCTTTTGGTCAGACAGCATGACTGTTTTGCAGTACATTGCCAACAAAACCAAACACTTCAAGACATATGTCGCAAATCGCCTCTCTTTCATCCACTCTTTGTCGAATGTAGAACAATGGAGGTACATCTGTTCTAAGGACAACCCGGCTGATGCAGCTTCACGTGGCTTATCAGTCAAAGCCTTTCTCCAGTGCCAAACATGGTTGAATGGACCACACTTTCTTCAAACCCACACACAGTGGCCAGAGGAAATGGAAAATGTAGGTGCCATCTCAGAGGTCGATCCTGAAATAAAGCAGGAAATTTATGTCCATGCCACAGCCGTTCTGCCAGTGGCGCCTTGCCCCACAACCAAGCTGCTTTCCTACTTTTCAAGGTGGGCAGACCTAAAACGAGGAGTTGCTTGGATTTTAAAGATTAAAAATACACTGAAACAAAAGTGTGATGAAAAGAAAATGACAAATGTACGCAAACCTGCTGGTCCCAAAGTGAAAAGAAAAGTAAAAAGGTATCAGCTGACAGTGGATGACCTTGAAAAGGCTGAACAAGCCATAGTCAATTTTGTGCAAAGGCAACACTTCCCTGATGAGATTTCACTTCTGAGTAATGGAAAGACTCTAAATAAAAGCAGTCCTTTATTCAAGCTGGATCCTGTGGTGGTAAATGGCACCTTAAGAGTTGGTGGTCGGCTGAGTAAGTCTGCATTACCTGTAGAGGCAAAACACCCTGCCATCCTGCCTAAGAGCAGTCACATCTCTGAGCTCATTCTCCGTTGTGTTCATGAGAAAGTTGGACATGGCGGGAGGGATCATATGCTCTCCACGCTCCGCAGGCAGTTTTGGATTCCTCATGCCAGTGCACTGGGAAGAAAGATCATCAGGGAATGCATGACGTGCCGCCGCTCATGTCAAAGGCCTGGCCAACAGAAAATGTCGGATCTTCCACGTGATTGTCATGGACCTTCCTCCATTTACTCATGTTGGGATGGATTACTTTGGCCCTATCGAAGTCAAAAGAGGGAGAAATACTTTAAAAAGGTATGGAGTGATCTTTACATGCCTAACATCACGGGCTGTCAATCTTGAGGTGGCCCATACACTCGATACAGATTCCTGCATCAATGCCATAAGAAGGTTCATCTGTAGTAGGGGGCAGGTCAAGGAGATAAAATCAGACAATGGCACAAACTTTGTAAGTGCAAATCGTGAAATGAAGGAAGCACTGAAAAACCTAAATCAAAACAAAATCCATACTACACTCGCACAGGATGGAATCAAGTGGAGTTTTAACCCTCCTCATGGAGCACACCATGGTGGAGTCTGGGAGCGTTTGGTGCAGCAAACTAAAAGGATCCTCTGTTCTGTCACTAAGCAGCAAATAGTTGATGACGAAGCCCTCCATACAATATTCCTAGAGGTTGAAGCAATACTGAATGACAGACCAATTACACCATCAAGTGATGATCCAAATGACCTTGAAGCGCTGACACCAAATCACCTTTTGCTGTTAAAAGGAAAACCCATC
>PYXC01002467.1:372500-375000 GCA_015244755.2 Tenualosa ilisha | reverse complement strand
CATACACACACACATACACACACACACGTACACACACAGACACACATACACATACACACACATACACACACACAAACATACACACACACACACACACACACACACACACACACACACACACACACTCTACCAGACTGTGAGAGTGTGTGCTTGTTTCTTTCCCTGTCTCTCTGCGTCTTCCTGTGCCTGTGGGTAGAGTTTGGGTGTTGCTGATTGGTTGTGTGTAATGGCTTGGGCCAGCCCTCTGTATAAATACTATCCCTCTCCCAAGATGGCTCTCTCTCTCTCTCTCTCTCTCTCTCTCTCGCCTTGAGTATCACGCAGACGTGGCACACTTTAATTTAACTTTTGATTAGTTAACTAAACTTTTGATTGCAAATACTTTTGTTATTGTTTTCTTCTAGATGGTTACTCTGCCATGTTGTCTATGTGGTGTCCCAGGAGCTCGCTTCTCTTTCTGTCTATTTGGAGCAGACAGGAGTGGAGGACCTTTAACGTCAAGGTTGGAAGTGTGAGGTTTTCCTTTCATTTTTCCGTTGCCTTTTGGTGTCCTGACGTCCTTCTTCATCTGTTGGTGTCCTGACGTCCTTCTTCATCTGTTGGTGTCCATCATGTCCTTCTTCACCTTTTAGTGTCCTGACGTCCTTCTTCACCTTTTAGTGTCCTGACGTCCTTCTTCATCTGTTGGTGTCCATCATGTCCTTCTTCATCTGTTGGTGTCCTGACGTCCTTCTTCACCTTTTGGTGTCCTGACGTCCTTCTTCATCTGTTGGTGTCCTGACGTCCTTCTTCATCTGTTGGTGTCCTGACGTCCTTCTTCATCTGTTGGTGTCCATCATGTCCTTCTTCATCTGTTGGTGTCCATCATGTCCTTCTTCATCTGTTGGTGTCCTGACGTCCTTCTTCATCTGTTGGTGTCCATCATGTCCTTCTTCATCTGTTGGTGTCCTGACGTCCTTCTTCACCTTTTGGTGTCCTGACGTCCTTCTTCATCTGTTGGTGTCCATCATGTCCTTCTTCATCTGTTGGTGTCCATCATGTCCTTCTTCACCTTTTAGTGTCCTGACGTCCTTCTTCACCTTTTAGTGTCCTGACGTCCTTCTTTATCTGTTGGTGTCCTGACGTCCTTCTTCACCTTTTGGTGTCCTGACGTCCTTCTTCATCTGTTGGTGTCCATCATGTCCTTCTTCATCTGTTGGTGTCCATCATGTCCTTCTTCATCTGTTGGTGTCCTGACATCCTTCTTCATCTGTTGGTGTCCATCATGTCCTTCTTCACCTTTTAGTGTCCTGACGTCCTTCTTCACCTTTTGGTGTCCTGACGTCCTTCTTCATCTGTTGGTGTCCATCATGTCCTTCTTCATCTGTTGGTGTCCTGACATCCTTCTTCATCTGTTGGTGTCCATCATGTCCTTCTTCACCTTTTAGTGTCCTGACGTCCTTCTTCACCTTTTGGTGTCCTGACGTCCTTCTTCATCTGTTGGTGTCCATCATGTCCTTCTTCATCTGTTGGTGTCCATCATGTCCTTCTTCATCTGTTGGTGTCCTGACGTCCTTCTTCATCTGTTGGTGTCCATCATGTGTCCATCATGTCCTTCTTCATCTGTTGGTGTCCTGACGTCCTTCTTCATCTGTTGGTGTCCATCATGTCTTCTGTTAAATTCATCTTTAATTGTATTGAATTTTTCCTTTTCTCTGCATAACTGCTCTGTGACCTAATTTCTGTTATTCAGTCCTTAAGTGGTGATTTGGGCTCGTGGCAACGTGCAACAAACATACTGTACACATACACACACACACATACACACACACACACACACACACTGCACTCTGCCTTTCTCACACACACACACTCTCACACTCTGCCAGTTTTGTCCCTTTAAGACCAGAGAATTTAAATGCAAATCTACTTGACTGAAGAGCTGCCTCATAAAACCCTTTCTCACACACACACACTCACACACACACTCCGTCTCACACACACACACACACACTCCGTCTCACACACACACACACTCACACACACTCTGTCTCTCTCTCTGTCTCACATACACACACACACTGTCTGTGTCTCACACACACATTAACACACTCACTCTGTCTCACACACACATACACGCACACACTCTGTCTCTCATACACACACACTATCTCTGTCTCACACACACTCTGTCTCATACATACATACATGCACACACACTCTGTCTCACACACACAGACACACTCTGTCTCTCTCTCAATCTCTCTCTCTCTCTCTCTCTCTCACACACACACACACACACATTCTCTCTGACACACACACACACACACACTCTCCTCAGAAACACTGATAGTTAATAAATGGCATTGGGGCAGAACTGAATGACTTCCTCCACATCAGTGCTCTGGCTTTGCCCTGTGTGTCAACAGCAAGGGACAGTGAGGAGCATGTTGTCCAGTAGGCACACTCTGATAAGGAGACACCACAGAGTCACTGCACACACACACACACACACACACAC